>CM065663.1:4292460-4514960 GCA_033220385.1 Triplophysa yarkandensis | reverse complement strand
ATGGGCACATTCAATAAGCGCTTTAATAATGCTGAGCCAGCCTTTTAGTTTCCTCTGCATTTTAAGAGCTGCTAGACCTGACTCAATTTAACTGACCACAGTCATTTAATCCTGACCTTCACACCTCCATGCGCACATTCAATGTGCCAAGGGCCGAAATCTGTTCTTTACACTGCAGCAGACACAGTGACATATGCAGCGGTCTGCCTTGTTTTTCCTGCAAATGTCTTTGATTTGCAGAAACGATCTTGACTTGATTATTTAAAAGCGTGTATTTTTAGGACAGCTTGATGGCCATTTGAATCCTTAATTTGGGTCCCAAGCAAATGATGCGACTCGTGGATAGATTACGATTTGTATTCCTTCTCTGCGGCGTTCCGCAGAAGCACTTCTGCATTTCATTACTATGCAAAGCGCCTGTAGGTGCAACATCCACAGATATTTTGAAACATTAAAGAGCTCAGCATCCATCTCTGCGGACAGAGCATTTACATTCTTGCAAAACCCAAATCACATTTTATCTAAACAGTTTAATCTGCCATGCACAGGAGAATCAACGAGACAAGAAGGCAGCAAAAGTTATTAAGTTAAAAGTGAAGGCTTAGGTCAGTAATGGCCAGTCCTGGGGCGAGATAAAAAAAGTCGCCAGAAAGGTCGAGGAAAAGTCTGGAAGCCAGCAACATCCCAGATAAGATGGATTATGTCTATAATGAATGTCTGATTTAATAAAGACAACGATTAATCCATCAATAGTGCACATCACCTCTCTGAAAAACAGACACAGATGGGCAAACAGTACAATACGTGTCTAATGAGCCGGATGCACCCTGTTTACATGTGCATAATAACACCGGCATGTAGGGTAAATGCCTAAAATGCAGTCATTGTACCCTCTACATCAGGTGTGCCCAACCTTTTTTGAACAAAGATCTACTTTTAAATTTGTCAGGGAACCAAGATCTACCAGTCCAAAAAGACAGCCATTGCTACTCATAGCGTACTTACATATTTATTATACACAAAACAAACTGAACAGCAGTCCCTTATAATCCCAATTAATAAGACATAGTCTAATTCTAGAGACAATAAAGGTATTTCTCTTCCTTAGTGAGACTTCTGGCACTGGGAAGAGGCCACTATCTTATATATATTTATTTAAAATATATTTAAATATAGAAAGAAAGCACACCGTTTTCTTTACTCAAGAAAATGTATTATTTGATGTATTTGAGGTCTAAGATTTGGGAACAGTGAAGAGAGAGAAAGTGCAAACCAGAGGGCAATTGACTCTTGCGATCGACTTGAAAGCAGTCCGCGATCGACTGGTCGACCGCGATCGACTGGTTGGGCACCCCTGCTCTACATCAAACACAAAACCATCCAAAGGGCACATTTCGTGACCTCGTTGCCAACATAATCATACTCAGCTGCCATTGTTATCAGGGGGAGGAGAGATATTCCGTGTACTGAGCACAAATCTATCCAATATTTTGACTTCTGGCCCTTTTGACCTTGTTTAAAATGAAGCACATTTGCAGTAGTGCTGACGCTGACAGCTTTAGGAAATAAAGCACACTGGTTTAAAAAAACAGTATTTTGCCGGTTGTACTTAAAATATCATTGCATGACACTGAAAAAGAAGGCTGCTCCCCACCAATTGGATTATCTGTTAGTCAGCTGCATTTTGGGACACATGGAGGGACGCATATCAACATGCCAAAGCGGGTGTGTAACTCATTTATAACATAACTGGGGATGCTGGGAAGCCCCAGCTGGTTGATAGGCTTTATGATCACATTTGAAAAGAATGGTAAGACTCCTACCAACATTGATTTCCTTGTTCTTAAGATACTGTCATGAGATTGAATATCAACATAGGAATGAGGAATGTGTTGTCATAGCTGTCTCTTTTTACTTGCATGAACAGTATCAAAGACATATGGTGCTCAACAGAAGGCACATGGAAACCAGGCTCTAATACTGACGGTGTCATACATTCGTGTGATCTTTAGGAAAACCTGCATATACTTTCTCTAAAAAGTCCTTTGTTCTCCATATGAACCATGAGTTTAAGATGATTGTGGATTGAGACTGGAGCTCATCAATCAGATGACAGAACACTAACTCCTTGCCGCGGTGCTTCCAGTTTCACCTTTCAACTATAGATTCCCATGTGAACTATTTCCACAATCTGACAAAATCAGACTTGACTTGAATTTTAAAGGATAAAAAATTTTCGGATATAAAATAAAAAAATAAAGACACCTCTAAACAGTATTTACAACTATTTACCACTATGTATGGTAAGTAAGGTAAGTAATACTATAAGATTATAATATATTCTAAATATAATGTCTTGTTTTTTATAAAATAATACCATCTTGTAAAAAATCAGAAGTGAACCCCAAAAGTGAACACCAATTTATCCAAACTTTCTTTTTAAAAAACTAAAAAATTAAGTCAATGAAAATGAAAAAGGAGCTTGCAATCATATTCAAGTTCAACAAAATTGGTGCATAAATAATTTTATAATTTACAATCATATCCTCCCCTTGAACTACAGCTTTTGTTTTATAGTAAAATACAATTTCTTGTTTTTATTCTGGTGTCTTTAAGAGCCTAAGATGTACACAATCTCAGTTCATAAGTATGTAGTTATTTGATCTCTTATATTAAATCTATAGGCTAAAGCAGCCTTTGTCTTTCAGTGTAATGCAACTGTTAGTCTGTTGCTGAACACACAAAAGGTATTTTGAAAAATGGTTGGCTGGTCGGTAACCAAACAACATTGGACCCCATTGACTTATATGGGCACAAAGACCCTGAGATATTTCTCAAAGTATCTGAAAAAAGTATCATGTGCTGAATAACAAAAAGGTGAATAAATGACAGGATTGATGACAGAATTGATGACAGTTTTTGGATGTACTACCCCTTTAAAAACAAACAAAACTGGATCGTAAGGGTTCCTCTAAGAGCTTCACACATTAACACACGCAGTCAATAGAAAGTGGTTAACTTCCCTTTTAGAGCACTATTGCTCACTGAAACGCTGATTTTGTGTTTCCGCCACAGTAGCAGCATAATGACGTCAAGCATCAATGAGCTCTGCACATTACATGTGCTAAGCAGGCCAAACGGGAAGTGTGACTGAGAACAGCGTGAATTGGAACATACCCCGTTCTCGCAGGGCTTGTCCGAATTCCCTCCGCTCGTCCTGCTGGCTGCTTCTGAAGTCTGATCTCCTGCTGGGAATTAAACAAGATGATTTCATCAGCCAGGGCCAAAGTCAAAACGGTTGCAGGACGCTTTGTGACCTGCCAAAACTCATAAATACAAACCCAGCTGCCGGATGTAGGCCATTTTATATGGACACAAAAAGAATTAAAGGGAAAAGGACACAGATACCTTTGAATCAATTCAGTATATGATTCAACAGCCAGATTTTGGCTGGCATTAATCCAGGTTAACTTCAGCTCTGTGCCAATATAGTGGGTTGTAAAACAGCGTTTACCAACCTTTGGTCATTTCTCCAATGTAAGCTTTTGTTTAACCAGCACTCACAACTGTGTCATTTATAAATAAGCAGAGGCTTAATTCCCTTAATCCAGTGGCTGTGTTATTAAGTGTTTAATCCTGTCAGAAGTGCTGCAAATACCTTCATGAACTTTCTTTGGGTCTCCTATTAGATAATCCTGCTGACTGTAATTTTTTTCTAATAGATTCTTTCAGAATATAACAATAAATTCTACTTCTTATTGTTAAATGTTGTCTTTATTTTGAAGGTTTTTAGTATTAGATGTTTGTTTCAATCTTTCAGCATGTTTCAGTGATTTCATTAGAAAGTCCCAAATTAATCTCATGTGCTTTAATGGATTACTGCAAGCACTAACAAGCATTGTACCCCAACAAAACTAATACCATTATCTAACAAACAAATATGTTTTTCTCATTTGCTGCCAGATGATCACACAGAAGTCAGGTTTGGTACCTTCTCTCCTAGTGTAAAAGAGTTGCAGTCTGTCTCAGGTGCAGATTTGGGCAAAAGTAGGCAAAGAGACCAATAACTTCAAAAGAGGATTGATTATGTAACTGTAGATCACTGCAAAGACAAACTCTGCAAACAGTAGAGCGGCCTGACACACAGTCAGTCTCTCACTTACAAATAATCAGAACATTTTTAAACCACTGTGACACCTAACAAAACTGCAGAAACATGTTAAGAGAAAAAGACTCTTATTTCTTGAAACAATTTAGACTGAAAAAAAGCTTTACATTTAAGTAAATATAATTTTCAAATATTTTTTTATATTTGAATTTTTTTATATCATTTTATATACTGGTTAGTAAAGGAATTAAGTAAACTCAAATATTTATATTAGAATTCCCCAAAAATATTGGTTTATATCACATATTTATATATATGTATATATATTAAGTAAATAATCATTTATTTTTTCATTTATTTCATTTCAATTAATCTGTTGAAAATTCAAATTTACCACTAAAAACAATGTTTAATGTAAAGTTAATATATTTTGCGGTATTTAATAAGCCTTATTTTGAACTTATTTTACAGTGCATGCTTTAGATGTACTTAGTATTGATTACCCAAAAATATAAATTTTATCATAATTTTTCTCCCTTATGTCATTTGAAACCTCTATGACCTTCTATCTTCCGCGGAACCGAAGAGAATATATTTTGAGAAATGTCTCTGTGGTTTTGTGTGCATGTAGTAAAGGTCAATAAGGGCTGATGTCGTTTGCTTGCTGAAATTTTTCCAAATTTCCTATTGTGTTTTGCTGAAAAATCTAACTCATAACATGAAAATAAAAATTATGAAAGATATACATTTTTGGGTGGACCATAGCAGTTTTTAGTGGAAAAAAATCTGTCCACTCACAATAAAAAGTTCATTGCATTCATCTGGTTAGCACTGTATGAAATCAAACAGTTACCCACCTTGAGCAATGTTTATTATGGGAGAATCTTCGTGGCGCAAGTAAAACTTCACTTCCTGTCTCCTCTGTCCCCATTTCCTAAGGTGCTCGAACATCAGTTGATCCATGGGTATTGCTCTCTCTGTGAATAAGAACACAGTTACTCTTTGTCAGACACAGAATATAAAAAACATTCAGCGTTGTAGGGAGGAAGTCCATGTCATAACTGTTTAACAATACAATTCCCAGAACAACATTTCATCCTTTTAATCAGCAGTGTTAAAATACAGTTTTAAAAGCTCTAGATGTCCTTGCTTTAGGGTATCTTTTCCTATCTTTGCCATTCCAGATGATGTGCAATGTGTTGGACACTCGAATAACATGCCTTCAGGGAATCATTTAAACTAACACATTGGCTGCAGCACAGGACAGAGACATCCTGACCCACATACTACCACCCTCTGTCTGACAAGGACATCATATGATGGACCAGGATAAGACTAGGTTAAAATATACTGTATAATCTAGTAGTGTATAGAAGTAGTCTAAAGAAGTCTATAGAAGTAGTATGTTATAATTTTGGATTATGTTCTAGACGGCACACCCCTGGAACCCCCATGGACATGAATGCACATTTAAATAATAAATGATCTCAAATCATAAACTTAAAAAAATACTTAAAATGTACTTAAAAAGTAAATTTTTGTCATAAGGCTATAAATAATTTTAGAAAAGCAATTTATAAAAGTAACAAATACAATATTATAATATATCATAATATTATAATAATTATATAAAAACATGTTCCACATTTTAATTTTTGCAAACCTTCATAATATGCACATTTTGTAATATTGTAATAAAGGCAAGTTTATTGGTTAAAGACTCAAATTAACATTTTATACAGACTGTTGCTCTTTGTGATATATTGCAGATTGAAATTGTGGTTTGTACCTTTGCCTCTCCAGACCTCAGCGAGATGGCAGCCGCTCTCTCCAGCTTCCTTACAGAACTCCACCACATCTTTACAGAGCGTCTCTGGAGTAATAGGCGCCTCGGTAAGCATCTGCTGGTTATCACTCAGAAACACTGTCAAAATCATCTGTAAAAAAACAAATAATACTTTACTGTCTGTAAGTTTAATGTAACTGACTGCCTCTCATTTCTCACTTTGTGGGTTTTTTCTGCATTATTTTGCTTCTGGTCAGACCTACAGAAGGTCTCCTTAAATGCAAATCGCTCAAAAAGACAGATGAGAGCTACATGAAAGATGTTCATCATTCAGGCTAAAATAAGGGGAATAACATGTCTCCACTACGCACTGCCAGGAAAAAGAGGTCACGATGACTGATCTGTTATCTCCCACGTACCAAAAAACACATTGGCAGGGACTTAAACCACATTAAAATTTAAAATAATGTTTAGACATGATTTACAACGGGACTTTCAGGGAACAGTACTGTCTGTGTCATACTCGGATGATGATCTTGACATTATTTAACAATGGAGTAAGATGAGACTTTAAAGACTATCAAAAGAAAGCTTAAACTCACAGTCTGGCAAACTGGATTAAGAATGACCACAAAACTTTAGATTAAAGGCCATAAATGTCAGGCATATTATAACAAATGCTTAAATAACCTCAAATTGCGAGGGTGTTAAGCACAATGCTATATGGTTCCTATATGGATATATGAGTGACAAAAATTATTCTTAGGTTTTAAAATATACAATTAATATGCTAATGTTTTATTAAAAGGCATCTTTTCCTTATATTCTATGACAAAGTCACATTTCACCTAAACTTGTGGAATATGTGGAGAACTAACAGAAACTGCTCCAAAAAATTGCCATGTTTGCTGATCTTTAATACTGCAAAGAATAGAAGTTAATACTCATGTTCAAACAACAGAGTTTTAAATGTCTTTCAGTTCAAATCAAAACAGAAATTAACATTTATGTTAAATAAAAATATATTTCAATATAAAATATATATATATCAATTTAATTCATATAACTGAAATATAAATTATACTAGAAATATGTATTTTAATAATTTCTATAGTCCATGTGGTCAAAGTTGAAGTGACTTTTAAGAATGAATAGTAATGCTATTACTTTCACAAAGTTATTTGACGTACTATAAAGTAACTCAAATTCTAACTTAATCAAATGTAATATTTTCAGTCATGCTTCAGTAGGCACCTTGAAAAAACATTTCTATTTTTGGTCAACCTAGCATGCAGGACAGTAAGAAGAAGAAACCTCTTTGTAGGTATACTTGGCATTTCAGCAATGCCTATATTTTCTTACGCCGGACACTTAAAGGTAAACACACTGATGTATCATTTAGAAGTCTTATGCAAAAAATGTAAATAGATGTTATAAACCAGTTTGAATTCAGCTCCCACCCCGAGAAGGAATGGGTAACACAATCTCTCATAACAACCGGCACCAGATTGAAAGAGAAATTCTGTCAGGGTTGGATTACAGGACAGAGCTATAATAATCTGATTAGGAGGGGGTGCAAACATGCGAGCGTGTGGCAGCGGAGAGTAGAGGAAACTGTTTCCCTGACTAATGCCAAACAAATCCAGAGTGGGAAATGTTGCTGTGATCTGTGATGACAGAGGATAATCCGGACCTGGAGAGATGCCTGGAATGTTACTGTCACAAAGTTTGAAATTAAAATAGCACAGGGCCAAGAAATGCTAAATCATACTTGAGCTTTTTCAAAAAATATACTTGTTGCACTCAAAACGTGCATTGAAGAGAAACAAGTTGTACAAAAATCATCATCTTAATCCTATACTTCTTTTTTAAAAATGTCAACAACTTGATAACAGTAATAATGATCGGAATATAATACTAATAACACATGTTGACTTATTTAAACGATTTCCCACAACATCAACAGCACCACAACAGCTTTTCTAAAATCTTAAATATGTGTACAAGAAACAAGCTGAAAACTTAAAAGTGAAATACTCTTTAAACTATCGTCTTCCAACCCATTGAATTCCCCCAACTACAGCAACACTTTAAACAAATTCAAACTCATTAACATGTGCACTTAACTTAAACATAACCCAAACCAATTATCCAAAGTCTATTCTATCCAAGTGCCAGACTATTTTAAGCTGAACATAAGTGCCTGAACGTCTCCTCTCAGCGGCTCCTCGCCTGTCACTATTTTCCCTGTCTTTAAGCCCTCCAAACTTTCACCTTAGCCGGACGTTGTGCCATCATCTTCTCCTCCTTCCCCTGTGTCTGCGTTCTCTTCTTCAGCCAGGGCCTGCCTTTGGAGGTGCTGACCAGGCTGCGAAGCACCATGCTGAAAAACCTCCTCATGGAGCTCTGATGTTGAGGTTAACGGATCCGAGGAGCCGACGGCAAGGCTCCGGGGAGCTGCCTGCTGCCACTTGGGTTTACTCTCTGTCTCTCTCTTTAGGTGCCTGACTGTCTGTCTGTATGACTGACTGAGTATGTGTAAGTGCAACAGAGAGGTTGGGGAGGGGGCTGTGTGTTTTGGGGCACGTGGGATAGGGAAGGGTGGTGGTTGAGATTAGGTGAGCACTCTTTCCTAAACGCATTCCCCCTGGAACAGCAGAGGTGGCAGAGTAAGATAACAGGTATCTGACGACAATAGACAGACAGGCTAGAGGCACATCATTGATAAAGAGAGTCGAACTCAAGGCTTCGCACGTGTTTGACGTCACTCACTGATAAACGACACACGACTCCCTGTAGGAAATCAAACCACTTATGTTATCAAGCAGAGGAGCATAGAAAAAGGGCGACCTAGACTTAAACATCAGCTTTTGAATATAGTGAGATTTCATTAAGACTATAAAGTGCATTTTCATAATCATATTTATGATCACGTTTTGGCCCAAGTAAAACACACCCAATATTTTGGTGGTAGACAAAGCTTCGAATCTTACAAGTTGAAGGAAAATTATGTCATCACTTACTTACTATTTTGTTATTTTAAAATGTGACCATTGGCTTGCCTTTTAACGGCAGTAAAGGTCTGCCGTTAAAGGTCCATTAAAGGTCTTTTTTTGTGTTCTGCAGAAAAAGAAAGATATAAAAGATTTGAAATGTCAACAGAGTGTGTAAATAAAGAACTTTTTTTGTTTGGGGATCAATTGTTTTGATACATTTTTAATTTGCATTTCATAACATGAAGTAATTAAGAATAATTTTTAATAAAAATGATTAAAAACATTGTACATTTGTTCTGAAGCATTATTTTCATGTCTTCTGTGCACTGTGTACCCTGTGGGTAAAACTTTACTCATTCCAAAGATGGAAGCCACGGCACCCAATGCTTTGTCAATAATAAATCTCAGGACACAAGCAGACCTTGTCATTCTGAGCTCCGGGTAGTCCTAACAAATAAAGCTCAAAGTACAGCTGCCCAGTTTCCACTGTAAAACCTGTTATGTCTTCCTTTAAATTCATAACAACCACTTCCGAAACCTCCCAAAATTATGTGTCCAAACTATATTTAAACTATACTATTCAACAGTGGAAGTAAGCTTAAAATGACCACACTGGATACATCCTTTGATGCAGACGTTATACGTGCCTACCCCCCAAAGCATTGTGGGATTGTTGACATTTTAAAGGCTCACCTGATTTACTGTACAGGCCTGTCAATAGGGTGTCCATAGCAACGACCGCATCCACAGAAACATGCCCGTTCCCTCACTACACTTCCAGTCTAAGATGTACATACGTAAAGTGCAGTTAACAGCAGTAAACAGCATGATCAATCTTCTGCATTTAATGGCCCTGACAATTCAGTCTTCACATGGCTGACAGTTAAACCTAGCAAGCTCGAAAATGTTTGGATTTCAGGTTTAATGGAAGCTTAGGGATGAATGGCATGAAATGAAACTTACAAGAAACTTAAACAGTAAGAATGGAAACCGTTATTACATAATTAAGTTACTCTTAAACATATTTGTGATATATATAGGTGTTGTCCTAAACTGAACACACCTTTTATTTCTTGGGACAAATGTTTTGTGTTACTTTCAACAAAACTTGTGTTAAAATCGACATGATGTATGTAGAAAGTTGATAAATGTTTAAGACAAATAACAAACAAACAATGTGTCAAATTGAACACATGCATTTTAAGAGTGCCATCTTAACCCAAATATTTTTTTGCCACGAAGAAGACAAAAAGTTTTTTGCAAACTCCAATTCCTTATAATACAAATTTAGAAAAAATAAATTAAGGACTTTCATTTAATGAGACAAATAATTTGAAGCAAAGAACTAAATTTGTACATAATTCCGAGATTAAAATACATCAAACAGAAAATAACATTAAACGTTATATGTCATGTGCTTGACAATGCCAAAGAGCCACAACCATCACATCTGACGAACCTTTCAATTTCACAAAAAGTTCTTTGTGGCGGAAAGGTTCTTACAATTCTAAAAAGTCTATGACATTGTTCATTTGTCGACCAAATTTTTTTTTCTTAGGCAGTGCTGCAAAGAACCTAATAAGCACCTTTTTATTATGAATGCACATCAGACCTGTCTTTGGTGATAATAACTGTATACCAGACTACCTAATATGTAAATAAATGGAATTATAAAAGTGTAATGTAAAGTCGAGCCAAATCAAACAGATACTGCAATACCGTGGAAATGCTGTGAGCACACAAATTCAATAATGAGACCCCGGGGATGCCACAGGGACACCGGGGAGAAATGTAATGACTACAGTACAGACAGATCAGCTGTATTTTACAGCGGTGTGGGATGTATTTAAGACCCTCCTGACCGGCCAACACACTGTGTTTTGAGTGCAGATGAAGTTGTAATCTCACAGCCAGAATCCTGTCTACTACATTCAAAAAGCCAAGCTCAGACACTCACAACATGCAAAGGACATCTAGGTGGAAATTGACAAGACAGGATATATGTGCATTATGAAAGATGGATATAAGTTAGAAATATTCAAATAATTTTGCTGAATTTGCACACCGTAGTTCACTTGATATTCTCCTCTACCTTAAATAAAGAATGACATTTATCTTTATCATACTTGATATATATCTTGTCTCAAAGGAAAGTTTATCTTGAGTTTCCCAGAAGGTACAATAAGTCAATTAAACATAAACCACTGATCTGTGTCTGGGTTCTAGGCAGACCATTTTTAAGCAATTTTAAAATTATTTTTAAAGTTACATATTAGTTCTTAAGTTAATACAAATCAGATCTGAAAATGACAAGAAATAATTTGGGCAGTCCTCTTCTGTACAAATACTAAATGATACAGAAAGTCATTACTATAAGGAAATGTCTACTTAAACCAATGGAATTTACTTCGAGTGATGTGTGTAGTCCATTAACTTTTAGTTAGCACTAAATCCAGTCTGTTCCAAATGTTGCTGCTCATACAAAGGTGAAAGGTTAATGTTAATACAGCCGATGCTTCCTTCTCTCACCTTTGAACTTTGACCTGATAGATCCCTCTGTGCTCTTGTTCTAAATAAGGCATATGTACATGAACATTTAAATTGGTGCCGAATGCATGTTTTTGAAGAATTGTATTAAGAGGAAAGTGATCCTGTATTTGATGTGATGGATCTTAAAGCACAGAAGACTGTCACTATATAGACAAGTGACCCAACCTCTATACAGCTCACCTTAAAATATTCTCTGAAGGGTAATGTTTCTGTCATCACCACCCCAAAACATATTACTACAAATGAGGAAACAGATGACAGTAAAATATATGTGGCAGGTAAAAGAGATACACACTGACTAAAGTATATTCTTATATCGATAAGAAGAAACATGTTATTTAATAAAATGAAAATATTTACATTTCAACAGAAATAAAGAAACAAAAATAAAAAGTTTAATAGCTCGGCAACTGCTTGAAACTATATAAAATAGTATTTTTTACTCCAAACGTAAAAAAAAATATTTTATAAAATGACAACACAAAAAATGAAAACAGAAATAATGAAAATATTGCTTTAAATATAACTTAATTAATATTATAAAAAATGTTATCCTTATTTTTAACACATTTATACACTTAATAAAATAAGTCTCCAATCACTGTAATTATTTATATAAATATATATATATATATATATATATATATATATATATATATATATATATATATATATATATATATATATATATACATTTTCTGTGGTTCGGTTATTCACACTTTATGACAGATGCAAATCATAGTATGTTAAAAATGAAACAAATTCTATAAAATCTTTAAAAACATATTTTTGAATATATTTTACTTCCATTTTCTATATTTAATAGTAACATGACTGACAAGCATTCTTTCACAGTTACCTCAAATGGAAACAAATGGATATGTTATGCCTGTATGTGAGTTGTCAATCATGTACCAATTACACCCAGAGCTGTCAATCATGTTCCAATTACACCCAAGCTGTTAATCATGTGCCAATTACACCCGAGCTGTCAATCATGTGCCAATTACACCAACCTGTCAATCATGTGCCAATTACAGCCAAGCTGTCGATCATGTGCCAATTACACCAAGCTGTCAATCATGTGCCACTTACACCCAAGCTGTCAATCATGTGACAATTACACCCTAGCTGTCAATCATGTGCCAATTACACCCAGGCTGTCAAGCATGTGCCAATTACACCCAAGCTGTCAAGCATGTGCCAATTACACCCAGAGCTGTCAATCATGTGCTAATTTACACCCAAGCTGTCAAGCATGTGCCAATTACACCCAAGCTGTCAATCATGTGCCAATTACACCCAAGCTGTCAATCATGTGCCAATTACACCCGAGCTGTCAATCATGTGCCAATTACACCCAAGCTGTCAATCATGTGCCAATTACACCCAAGCTATCAATCATGTGACAATTACCCCCGAGCTGTCAAGCATGTGCCAATAACACCCAAGCTGTCAATCATGTGACAATTACACCCAAGCTGTCAATCATGTGCCAATTACACCCAAGCTGTCAATCACGTGCCAATTACACCCGAGCTGTCAATCATGTGCCAATTACACCCAGAGCTGTCAATCATGTGCAATTACACCCAGAGCTGTCATACATATGCCACTTACACCCAAGCTGTCAATCATGTGACAATTACAGCCAAGCTGTCAATCATGTGCCAATTAAACCCGAGCTGTAAATCATGTGCCAATTACACCCGAGCTGTCAATCATGTGCCAATTACACCCAAGCTGTCAATCATGTGACAATTACATCCAAGCTGTCAATCAAGTGCCAATTACACCCAAGCTGTCAATCATGGGCCAATTAAACTCAAGCTGTCAATCAAGTGCCAATTACACCCAAGCTGTCAATCATGTGCCAATTACACCCAAGCTGTCAATCATGTGCCAATTAAACCCAAGCTGTCAATCATGTGCCAATTACACCCAAGCTGTCAATCATGTGCCAATTACACCCAAGCTGTCAATCATGTGCCAATTACACCCAAGCTGTCAATCATGTGCCAATTACACCCAAGCTGTCAATCATGGGCCAATTAAACTCAAGCTGTCAATCATGTGCCAATTACACCCAAGCTGTCAATCATGTGCCAATTAAACTCAAGCTGTCAATCAAGTGCCAATTACACCCAAGCTGTCAATCATGTGCCAATTACACCCAAGCTGTCAATCATGTGCCAATTACACCCAAGCTGTCAATCATGTGCCAATTAAACTCAAGCTGTCAATCAAGTGCCAATTACACCCAAGCTGTCAATCATGTGCCAATTACACCCAAGCTGTCAATCATGTGCCAATTACACCCGAGCTGTCAATCATGTGCCAATTACACCCGAGCTGTCAATCATGTGCCAATTACACCCGAGCTGTCAATCATGTGCCAATTACACCCAAGCTGTCAATCATGTGCCAATTACACCCAAGCTGTCAATCATGTGCTAATTCACACCCAAGCTGTCAATCATGTGCCAATTACACCCAAGCTGTCAATCATGTGCCAATTACACCCAAGCTGTCAATCATGTGCCAATTACACCCAAGCTGTCAATCATGTGCCAATTACACCCAAGCTGTCAATCATGTGCCAATTACACCCAAGCTGTCAATCATGTGCCAATTAAACTCAAGCTGTCAATCAAGTGCCAATTACACCCAAGCTGTCAATCATGTGCCAATTACACCCAAGCTGTCAATCATGTGCCAATTACACCCAAGCTGTCAATCATGTGCCAATTAAACTCAAGCTGTCAATCAAGTGCCAATTACACCCAAGCTGTCAATCATGTGCCAATTACACCCAAGCTGTCAATCATGTGCCAATTACACCCGAGCTGTCAATCATGTGCCAATTACACCCGAGCTGTCAATCATGTGCCAATTACACCCGAGCTGTCAATCATGTGCCAATTACACCCAAGCTGTCAATCATGTGCCAATTACACCCAAGCTGTCAATCATGTGCTAATTTACACCCAAGCTGTCAATCATGTGCTAATTTACACCCAAGCTGTCAATCATGTGCCAATTACACCCGAGCTGTCAATCATGTGCCAATTACACCCGAGCTGTCAATCATGTGCCAATTACACCCAAGCTGTCAATCATGTGCCAATTACACCCGAGCTGTCAAGCATGTGCCAATTACACCCGAGCTGTCAATCATGTGCCAATTACACCCGAGCTGTCAATCATGTGCCAATTACACCCAAGCTGTCAATCATGTGCCAATTACACCCAAGCTGTCAATCATGTGCCAATTACACCCAAGCTGTCAATCATGTCCCTGACAGAAGGGGAACAGACAGTTTTGAGTCTGAGGAGAGAAACTAACTTACCGGCATCATGACGGAATCCAGCAGGAAGCTGTTTAAACTCCCTCCGTCCCGATGAAAATAAACAAAAATCAAATATTTGTTAGACGAGCCCTGTTTTTGTTGTGAGTTTGGACCTGTGACTGATGCTCGGGCTGAAGTGGGTCATTTACGTCACAGCAGAGTGGATCCGGTGCTTTAGTGCAGCTTCTAAGCGCTCCATACAGTGACATTTCGAATCCCACTACGCTGAAGGCTCAGCTTATGAATATTTAATACGTCGTGATGACGTATATCGGTAAGCGTGCTTGAACGACCAATCAGGGAGAATAATAATATTCACGATCTGGTCCTTCGCCATAGTAAGATTCGGAAACTCGCCTCCTGAGATTCTGCCGCACCGACTTGTGGTGAAGATAAGAAACAGCGACTGAAATAACATTCACAAAATAATTTTCGGGGTTTGACCTTATGGCAATGACACAAGCATATTTTATACTTATAAAAGATGTGTTTATAAGCATTAATGGTAATATTTGGTATGGTGGTTAGAGAGTTGGAGCAGAAGGTTGTGGGTTCGAATCCCACTGACAGCAGATAATTATTCAGGTGTCCTTGAACAAGATCTCATCTTCATTTGATCTTCATTGATAATTTGCAATGGCATAATACTTCTGAGTCGCTTTGGATAAAGGCGTCTGCTAAATAAATAAATGTAAATGCCCTCGAATTTAATTTATATTAATAATATCATTTAGTACAGCTTATGGGTTCAAAACCAACAATACAGTGTATTTTCAGATTGTTTCACTGTTTCAGAGTATACATTGACATACCATGGACTTCAACTGTATTTGTAGTAAAATCATGACATTACATGCATTAAAAAATATGGTATTACGCATTTACATTCTAACTTGTCAATCTAACCGCAATAAATAATTTGTAAATGCCAAACAAACATGACAAAGTTCGAATATGCTGGATTTTAGTTTATTTGAATTTCAACAATCACTTTGGAGAATGTTTTTGATTGGAAATAGTATTTCATTCATTCCATTCAACCGATGACTTGTGAATGTGTCCTGGAATGTTTAATATCTATAACATTAGATACAGAAGTTTTGCCCATGTATTAAGAGCTTTCGATTACAAGCACCAACTGAGTGAGTTATTCACTTGCTGCAGGATGTTGACACACAATCCAGATAATTTGGGGACAACTAGTTTTAGAGAGAGGGCGTAAAACACTAACAACTGCAATCAATCATTATACCAATGAGTTTACAATGAAAAACATCAATAGAGATATCCCACTTTGTCAGTGAGCTTCAATAATTGGCCAGATTGTTCAATAAAAATACCCATTCAGACACTAATACTGAGTACCCAGATTGTGTGCTTGGCACTGTATTACAGCAAAGTCCTGGTCCAATATAATATAAAACAAAAAGACAAGAACAACACTAACAATAACATTATATAACGTTTCAAAATCCATTTGCATGAATTTTACTGAATGCAGCAGATTTGACCATTGGCATCCTTGAAGCGCAGGCGCATCTTGGGTTTGTATTTTTCAAGGTACAGTAGTTGTCTGGCGTTGAAAGCCCCACGCCTTTTCCTAAAAAAAAGACCATTTGCATAAAACACACATTCCAAACTCAAAGAAAACTATATGTGAATCAGGTTTTACGGGGTAACTCACTGCCGAATAAACTCGACAGCGTCTTCATACATCATCCCACACTCAATCAAGGCTATTGCCACCAAGACTGGAGCTCTGCACAGAAAAATATGTTCTCATTGAATACTAATCTGGAATCTTTTCATGAAAATAATATAATCTTTAGTTAAAAAGAGTTAGATGGTGTTGAAAAATAAATGTACTAACATTAATCTAGATAACTGTTAACATATTATACCACAACTATACACATGATCCAATGTCTTATTACAGCTTTGGATAACCAACAAAGAAACAGTAATAGGTTCACAATTACAATACTTACCGGCCTAATCCAGCAACACAATGTACTGCAATGCAGCAGCCAGGTTCCTCCTTAAATTTACATTTCAGGAGGTTCAACCATTCATCAACAATTTGGTCAGGAGGTGAACAGCCATCGTCAAAAGGCCAATCCTTATAAAAAAGACATTATAATCCTACAATGAACTTAATCATTTAAGTGGCGAAAACCACAGCAATGATTTGTTTCAACGTGATTCTATGTGTAATAGCAATTCTTACCAAAACTGCAATGCCTTCTTTTTCCACTGGAGTCTTGTCATAAGTTGCTTCACAAACCCGAACAAGGGTCTGCACTCCAAAACTCCTTAGTTCCTGAAAGTGTTAATTATTAAAATTATCCTTTATTTATACTAGCGAGCATTGAAATTCAAAAAACCAAGGGAACCAAGTGTAACCTACAGATGAGACTTACCTCTGTGAACCTGGTCAGCTGTGCATTGGTGGGATTGTGGGTGATAAGAAACCTCATGCATTCATAGGTGATCTCAACTGGAGCAGGGCGGTTCATTTTGACACTTTAAAGATGATTTAACTGTACTAGATTAAAATAACCCAACAACTTCTAAAGCCGTGAAAAAAAAGTTCCAACCAACTTGGCTTTCAGGTAAAACTTTGAATATTCTAAATGGGAAATATGTCTTCCACTTTCACGATCCTTCGCATTCAAAATAAAAATCGACGAAGGGAAATATCATTCCGATTTGCAATTTCTAATTACCCCATTCAGGAGAGGAGAGTTGATCAGTTGGCACAATAGAGAGAGAATATGACTCGCTCTCTAGTACCTGTATGAGCTCAAACCAATTCATACACTAACTCTGGACAAAACAGATTCTTCCCAAAAGTGCAGAATGTAAGATGGGCAGTCAGGTATTATTATCTTCATATGGCAGGCCTTCTTTTCACTTGTCTACAATGACCAGGTGCTGTGCCTGGCAGAAGTCTCCACTCACACAGACAAACGCCATAAATGTGCAGCCTGGAATAAGAAAGGGGACAATAAATAACCAGGACGCCGGATCCGTAGGCACAGCACGTGCAGCAAGTGCAGTGAATCAAAACATGTCACCATTAACCTCAATGATTCCTGTATATAGCCTACAGCTGAGGAGAGACCTCATTCCAATGCTTTTAATATTGACCCGGCACATTGGATGGACTCACCATTAAGTACATAAGAACATTCTAACACAGTAGAATAAATGACATTATATTAAATAGAACATATTCAGAAAGCATTTGTTTATGACAGGTTTAGGCAAATAAAGACTTACTTTCAAAAAGTGAACAGAAATAAAGTTGAGAACTCTGCATTCTATCCTCACCATCCGTAACTGTCTCTGCTTGACATCTAGAAGGGACATTAAGAGTGAAATTGTCAAAAAGCCAATTCTTTAAGTAACACATTTAAAACTTAAATAAATATATGCTCACACAATATTTATGTCCGTGAGATAAAAATGCAAATGGCAACAACACACATCTAGTCCTGCAGGATGCTTTCCACAATTCATAAAACATGCCAATTAATTAATGTTTTAAAGGTAATTACAACATTTCAAGGTCAGAAAATAATAAAAATTGCCTCTTTACTAAAAAACACCACATTTTATACTGGATTTGTATCATTGTAATAATGTTATTTGCAACAGATAAAGGGACGACCAATACTGTGGTATACTCAGTATATTTATATAGTATATTTATTTAAGCAAAAAATGACATAATAATCTTGTGGTTAATAATGGTGAAATGTTTAGATAAATAATCGGTATGGATGGGCAACATATCGGCAGCGTTATCGATATCGGCCAATAAATGTTATTTATAGTATTGTTATCGGTGCGATCATATAATGATGTGGATAGTTTTAGGCCGATAAATTCGTTATTATTTCTGCTGGCGGAAACACTTATTATGTTTCTAACTGGAGATTTAATCGTTTAATGTTTTATGTTGTCAATCAATAGATTTTCATCTATTAATAAATAATTTATATTAATAAATTTAATATAATTTAATAATGCAACAAAACCAGAAAATGTATAGGAACTATGGTTTAGAGATCAAACTTTTCTGAAGTTTTAAAATAAAATGTATGTGTTTACATTTTGTTTCATATTTAGAAGTAATATTTATCGGCCTATATATCGGCTATCGGCCTACAAATAAATAAATAGATATCGGTTATCGGCCAAATTGTATTTATTTTATAAACACATAATCGCTATTATTTTCCATAAATAATGTAGCTTTGATCTTTTATTTAAGTAGAACATAAATAACAAATAATAATTCTCTATAATTACATTTTGACAGCTGAGAAATTTCAATTTATGACCGATTTTCTTCGCTCTTCTCCGGTTAGCTCAGGTGCTTAAGCTGCTAAATGCGTTTCTATTTATAACGTCACGCACGACTTTACAATCCAATACTCGTTTAGAATTTCCTTAATGATAGAAAAATATATTTTTATATAAATACTTACACAGAATTGGTGGTACATGTGAATACCGTGATAAAGACAAAGGTTTAGAAATGCTGCTAGCCGGCTAGCTCTCCTCTATCTCAGAGGTCCGGTTACCAGGCGACAATTACGGATAGTAGGAGTGACCGTTAGATTGGCCGGAAGCGCATCACGTAGCCAATAGACGTCATCGCTTCACAATCCAATAAAAGCCAATTATGGTTGTTACTTTATTCACCGCTGTGGGGTTTCAGCCAATCGTAAATACATCTGATTCTGCGATTTACTTTGGCAGTTTGAATTGTTACGTTTAAAAAAAAAAAATAAACATGTTTATTTGTAATTTATATATTATATGTCAATATTATGTTCCTACGTTTGCAATAATGTGACAAATGTATATATTTATAAAGTAAAATATTAAATAATGTGATATGTTTTTAAAGTAATTATATTTTATATCGTTATGTTGTTATAATTTGAAAATATAATATAAAAATATTATTATTTAAAAGATATAAAAAATATAACAATATTTAAAATAAAATATATTTATATTTGTATATAACAACATTTCAAAATTATTATATAATGTAGTAATGTTGTTATATGTGAAATATGATAAAATATGATATATATTATATATAAAAAATACATTATATTTTTATATTATAACAATATAACAACATTATAAAATAAAACAAATTGTATTTCTATATTGTATTTTCATATTATAACAACATTACAACATTATAATATAATTTATTAATTTTGTTGTAATATAAAAATATAATTATTTTTATTGCCGGTGAAAGTTTACGTTACTATTCGGATTATATGTTAATCCAGCTTCATATCAGTCTAAATGTAATTTAATTTTTTTTATATTATTTAATTCGTTTTTAATTTATTTAATTCATGTTGCATTATTGTCATTATTATTTTCTATTGAGCCCAACTGGTGGTCGTTTACATTAAGAATAATTAAAAAGGGTCATTATGTTAACTTTGCTAAAATTAAAAAAAATTAAAAAATAAATATATATATATATATATATATATATATATATAAAACAACCACTGGTTGCACATGGAGCAATGTTTCCATCTACTGGTGAGAAGAGTCTCTATTATAAATTAAACCAGTTTTACAGTGTAATATTAGCCTTGTTTTCTCTATTCACAGCCTAAAGAAAATTGATTTAATCTCTGAAAAACTGCTTTAAACTGTAATCTCATATAATGACAAATGATCTATTGTTTTGTTATTACATAAATAGTTTGCATAAGGCTGGGTGTGGCGATGACATGAGGGCCACGAGCCGGTTCTTGCTTTAGGCCCTACCACATAGTTTAGGCCCCTTCACATTCCATTTCCTGAATGTAAAATGATACCTAGACAAAGACAAAATGATGCACACCCACAGAACAGCAGGTAACACACCTTTCTAATGAGAAACACATCACAGTAGCATTACACCTGTGCTGCGGATGGACTCATTGTTCACAGGGTTACATTCAGGTATGGCCGATACGCTCTTGATCAGATGTATTCATGGTTTTTATCCTTTCTCTAGGCACGTCCTGTTTTCTCATGTCTCTCAGTTTTCTGGCATTACGGTAAGTGGGAAGAAAAAACAGATCTTATAATAATACAGGTCCAATGTTTGGTTATATTAACTGTAGCGTAATTTAATTTCATATAGATTTTATAACCTAAAAACTCATCTTTTCCGGCTACATCTAACTCACTAACTCACTACTTTTCTAACCTACTCACTCTATCAAAAAAATAAATAAATAAATAAATAAATAAAATTTTTATATATATACTTTTTGTAACTTCGCTCTCTGTGTAACTCGGTAGCATTGTTGTAGCACTTGTTGACCTATTGTTGTATCGGCTATTTACCGCTTCATTGTCTCCTCGACTATTGTAAGTCGCTTTGGATAAAAGCGTCTGCTAAATGACTAAATGTAAATGTAAATGTATAGAATTAGTTTTTAGCATTTCAAAAGAATTTTGTTTAGTACCAACACAGTGGTTGAAACAGAGTGGATGGTATCCATGACATGAGAGCAATGAGTAGCAAAGAAAATCAATAATGGGAATTTAAGAATAATTGTCGGTAATGTCAGAAACATGCTGTAAGAAGCCATTCACTCACTCTTTAGCTTTTTATTGTATTAGTTGAGCTCAAATTCACATTGTAGATATGTAAATTTGTCAAATTGTTTTTTCCCAAAAATGTATGGAAAACTACTGTAGTAGATTTTGTGGAAGCTGAATGTCAATATGGATTGTAATATGGATGTCTGTTTGTGAATTTAAATGTAAGAAAATATGTATCTTTATTTTTAAATGGTGGACTGACTGGTCTAACTAGTATAAGCTCACCTCTACTAAAATGTGAGGGAGTAATAATAAGACGTCTTAGCTGTCATGACAAAGCATGGGGTGATTTTTAGGTCACACTTCTGAGGAGCATGAATATTTCAGCAAGTATTTTGTAATAAGCAAGATTATAAGATTATTACATTTCTTTGTTGAAATGAAATGCAAGATTGAGGATTATAATGTTTGAATGTGTCATCATCCTGTAAAGAAATCCATTCATAATATTTTTCAAAAGTGTCTATTCCGTTTAATGTATTGCATATTTACGTAACCTTGCACAAGAGCACCTAAGTCATGGTATTGCCGGCACGAGACTTTAACCCACAACCCCAGGGTAAGGAGTCAAACTCTCTGACCTTTAGGTCATGACTTACCTCCATGACAATTTGGAGAACATGTTAAACATCTCCGAACGTATCGGGGGATTATATTTTGAAGATCAAATCTTCACCGGCTAATTAAAAAGATAATCACCAACACAAAAAGTGACACAATGACAAAACCGATTAAAGTCTTTTGGGTAAATTTAGGTTGTCAAGAGATTCCTTGACCCAGACTGGGACAGCCTGCTTGTACAAATGTTTCCCTGTGCAAAGTCTAATACATGAGTTGAATTTTTTATGAAATAGTTGTCTTACAGCTGCTTTGAAACAATTAAATTGTAAAAAGTCCTATATACACAAATATGATTTGATATCGTGTCATTTTTTGTTCTCAGGACACTGGTGGTGATCAGGGATGAACTGGTCAGGACTCGAGGCTTTACTCAGCGGGGTCAATAAATACTCCACAGTTTTCGGTCGTGTTTGGCTGTCTGTGGTGTTTGTGTTTCGCATGCTTGTGTTCGTGGTGGCGGCCCAGCGCGTCTGGGGGGACGAGAGCAAAGAGTTTGTGTGCAACACCAAACAGCCAGGCTGCAATAATGTCTGCTACGACGACACCTTCCCCATATCTCACATCCGTCTGTGGGCCTTGCAGCTCATCTTCGTTACCTGCCCCTCACTCATGGTCGTAGCACATGTCAAATACAGAGAGGAAAAAGACAAAAAGTATGCGGCCAACCACTCCGGCAGCCACTTGTATGCCAATCCCGGGAAAAAACGTGGAGGCCTTTGGTGGACTTACCTTCTGAGTTTGATCCTCAAAATATCGGTAGATGTTTCGTTTCTTTACATTCTTCATTACATGTATAAAGGTTATGACCTACCCCGCCTTGTTAAGTGCTCGCTGGACCCATGTCCCAACACGGTGGATTGCTTCATTTCCCGTCCAACAGAAAAGAAGATTTTTATGTTGTTTATGGTGATCTCCACTGTACTCTGCATTTTCATGTGCATCTGTGAATTGGTTTATCTCATTGGAAAGCGTATAATGAAAAAATGCCGAATGCATCAACAACATCCAGAGAAGCCTAAAAGAGTTGACCCAACGCGCCTCAGCAACCAAAGCCTAAGTTCACGAAAATCAAAGGAGACCAAACTGGAAAAATCTGTTATTTAATGACAAAACCTTATTACCTTTTAGACTTTCAGATTTAGTGGAAACAAGAATATTTATATCAATCTATGTTTATCGTTAGTGTCAGTTAAATACTTCACTTTGGCATGTTTGGCCCTCGTTTTTCGTAGTTTAACACAAAACATTTAACACAAATGATACGGTCAACTTGAAGGTGACAGTTCGCCCATACATGAAAATGCTTTCACCATTTATTTACCCATTTGACATTTTCAAACCTTTCTTCTGCAGAACACAAAAGAATATATTTTGAAAAATGTCCACTTTTGTTATTTTTTTATGTGATTAAATGGTGACAGACTTTAAACACTTCAATATGAGTGTATTTGAGTGAATTTATAATATAACTTTTTTTAATTTATTACTTGAGTTGTGTATATAACAATGAGGTCAGCCAAACAGAACAAGGTATTAAGAATGTCTAATTATATCATTTTTTTATTTGCTCCGAATCTGAAGGAACATTTTTAACAGTAATATTAAATGTCATCTACGGCCAATGTGAATAGCTCTGTGTGCCTTTAGGTTTTAAATTATATTTGCATGCATGTCATGTTTTGCTTGTCTTTTTTGTTTACATTTGTCTCTGAAGTGTACATAGCAGTCAAATGTTCATTTAGGTGTTGCCTTTTATTTCTCAACATGTGAGAGATTCTCACTGGCTTTTAATTCTCGTGCCACATCAAATTGCACAAACAGCTTTTTCAACTCTTTGTTTGATATTCATCAAGTTCCTTCTGGTTCAGTTTTCAGTTCATATCACAGTCCTCCTTTATACCCAGAATGCATTTAAAAATAAAATCTTTAGCACCCTATGCCCAGTGCACTTCATTTACATGTTACATAAGAAACACCTCTTGATCTTTTCCCTTCAGCATCCAATGATTACATGCCTCCTACCTTTCTCTCTCATACACACATCTGGATCACACAGCAGTCATGCACTAAAAATGGATTTACAACCTTCATAAAACCAGAGAAATGATCAGATGTTTCCATTAAACAATCGTTGTAACTAATGAACCTGAAGAAAGCATCGACAGGTTGTTAGTGTGCATATCATCTATTCAAACGTTCATAGCGTTGACCAGAAACAGCACATGTCCTAATGTATGATTCACTCACTTCTCGGCTTCTCCTCCTACACATGTGCCCTGGCTTCATCTCAACCACACACTGCAAACAATCCATCCCACTCACAGACGCACATACATCAGCACACATACTTTTCTGAAATATCAACACATACTGACATGCTTAAAGCTTGCTGAGCCTTAAATGAGGATGTTTAAGAGATACACACCATTCAGAATCATATAGTGAAATACAATTCACTTGCTTGTCTCTGAATTAAAAGGAAAGTTCACGCAGAAATAGAAATGTTGTCATCAAACAAGTCATCAAATTTATGTAAATTTATAGTTTCATAAAATTAGAGTTAATTTTTATGATCCAAGAATATATTATCACCTACACAGAAATGTCCAGTTATATGTCATTAAACTTTTGCAAGTATATATATGTATATTATTGTTAAGTAACTTTTTTAGAGCATTTTGCTTAGATTCACATTTATTTGATTTCGTTAAGTGGCCGCTATTTTCACGTTATTAAGTTTAGAAATACCAGTACCAATGATAAAAAAATTACATTTTGTATGTAATGTATTGTAATGTTAAGCAATGGACGTGTTGAAAAAATCTACTGATATAATGTTACTGATTTCGTTTAACAGAGTTCAGAACCATTAAAGAAAAATGGTCAAATTTTTGGTGTCATAATCTATTTCCAGTTAGGTACTTTTAAAGAATGCTTAAATTTCAACAAGAGTTATTAAATAGATTCAAACAACACAGAGAATCTAAAATCTAAAGTGAATGTAAGAAGATGTCGGTAGATTTAATATAACTACTCTATTTCACATCTGTTTCGAATTCCAATTATTCATAAATTAAAAATAAAGCCATTTCATAAATTTATATTTTTGGTCCAATAGATTATAAAATTGTACCACAACACATGATCTGATCCAGGAACCCTGTTGCATGTGGCTGCAGGATATTAAAGTATTAATTTGCTCATCCTTACTGATTTCCTGTTTACAGAAGAAAACAAAAGAAGATATTGTGAAGAATGCTGGTAACCGAAAAACAGCTGTACCCTTTCACTTTTATAGTAAAGTTTAATGGCAGTGTTGCAGTTTGGTCACCAACATTCTTCAAAATTTCTTTTGTGTTGGGCAGATTAAAGTCATAGAGGTTTGAAATCATTTGAGGATGAGTAAATGATTACAGAATTGTAATTTTGGGTGAACTGTCGCTTTAACTCAAGACTGAAACACTCAAGATTCACTGCAGGAATGAGGGGGAAATTGCTGATGCACATTGTGTATAGCAGATAGAGAACAAAATAATCACAATGTAGGTTACCAAGAAGCAACAATGGGCGGCAACAAAACCCTATGCGCCAGAATATAATGTTAGTGGACACTCGACCCACTTATGTATCCTCCTGGCCCACAATGCTTCCAGTTTGGCCTCATTTACACTGAACTAATTAATTTACCTTAAAATAGCCCCTTTGGCCCACACAATGCCACTAGAATGTCTCCTTCACTCTGCTCCAAAACAATTCACATGAGAAATATGCATATGTAGGCCATGACAGATGGAGGGATGGAAAGGAGGCTAAGGAGGGGTAGAGCTGAAAACGGAAGCCGATCCAACAGCATGCCACATAAACAGCTCAGAATGAAGAGGAAAAAGACATTCGCTTTGATCTGTTTTATTGACAGTCCAGTGTAAAATACGGATTTGTGTGAACAAATGTAACAAAAACTATGGATTTTTAAACTATGTGTACTTGTACTGTATATCAAGCATAATCTGTGCTGTAAACTGTGCTTCTTCAATGTCATAATCTCACATCAAACATTCAATAATTCAGTCAAGTCTTCATTTCGGTTAAACATCTACTATTGTAATATAGAGCGCACAATAAATAGAGAATCTATTACTGACGTCTTTGTAGTGTGCGTTACAGTTTAAGCTAGTATGCTTAATCTCTGAAAGTCATATTGCATCCACGATTTATTATAAATAGCCAGCTCTATTATTAAACATATATGTTTCAACGTAACATAAAGCTGTCCACCGTAACAAAACTTTACAACAGGAACGCAGCTAAAAGACTTTTGCTTGAATAAAATGACTAAATCAAGAAAACATTCAAATCTTATAATTATTTCTTACATCACTAGATGTTGGAGCCACTTTCTTATATGTACATTATTCAATTCTGACTCCTTGCTTCTGGCTGACAGATTATACGTCAGGGCTGTACACAATAGTTTCCAGTGCAACAAAAAGTGTTAGGATACAGACTTCACCTCAGTGTGGGTCTTTGCCCCCCGTGTGTACTGTGAGGACACCTCTTCCAGCTCAGCTCTCTCCTGTGCAACAATTGCAGCCAACTCTCTAGGCTGGCAGCAAATCTGCTGAGCTTGGTTGCCATGGAGCAGTATGTCTGCATGCGATTGGTCCTCGCCGAACAGCTCCGGCAGCACCCCCTGCTCCAGCTCCTCCCAGCAGTCCCACGCAGACTTGAAGGAGTTTGGCTCCGGTTCAGAATCGGTTAGGTCTGAATCCCAATCACTATCTCCTCCTACTGCAGAGGCCAGAACAAAGTCAGCCTTCGAACCGCTGTCCTCCGAGTCAGAATCTTTTGAGTTACTGTATACTGAATGGCCCTCTGTAACCAGGAGGTGGCAATCCGGAGCAGCCAGGTACACAAAACTGTCTGTAGAGAGGAAGTCACATTCGTCAGGATACGGGCAGGGTTTGTTGAAGGACGTCGGTGGGGACGGTTCCTCTACCGCAGGTTTGGCAACGTTATGTCGTGCAAATGGAGGTGGCACAGACACCGCCAGGTACACAAAACTATCAGTTGCAACGAATGAATCGGCGTCGGTGTTCCCTAATAAATTATGTTTCACTTCATGTTTTGAAGGGGAGAGGGGTAAAGGCACATCACTGTTTGATGTGTTCACAGTGTTATGAATCTCTTGGGTGACAGTCCCTTTGTCCACCGGCCTTAAGCGTTCTTTTACTTCTGCAGCTTTGGTTGAAATCTCCTTACACAATGCTTGTCTTCTGGACTCTATAACACTGTTAGATCTTAGACCAGAGCGTTGTTTGGTGTACAGAGTTACCACTTTATTTACCCTTGGGACAGGTGTCTCAATTTTTCTGTTTTCGATGATCTCCTCCCCTTGGATAAGAGATGTAGTACTTCCAAGACCTACGTCTGACAGATGCTTGTCACTGTCAGGGGTGATGTCCTCTCTACTGGTTTGGCTCGGATTTGACATGAAGATACCACTCGAGTCCGAGTCCAGCGTCAGGGCGGAGTCTGGAGAATCGCTATGGATGTATTTGTTTTCCATTTGAGCATTAATGGAGGCAAGATCTAAGCTGGTTGGAACCTTATTATGAAAAAGTTTCTGTCCACCTGGCTGTGTGACAACAGTGTTAGTTCGAAAATTGTACTTAAAATCGGGTTCTTCATCATCTTGGCTTTCAACAACCTCTCTGTTCATTCTTTCAATCTCAAGCAGGTCTTCAGCACCCAGTTCTGAACTCGTACATGATGGAGCCTGTGAGCCACCAAACCCCGAAGGAGGATGTAAAAGAGGCCAGCGCCTTAGAGAGCCTACACTTTGTGGATCTACGCTCCATGTCTCATCCCAAAGCGAGTTAACCATCTCCAACACAGCTTCCCAATTCTCTTCACATTCAGGGGCAGGATTTTCATCAATGCATGGCTCAGCACCCTCCTGTATTGCCACCATTTTACTGCATCCTTCTAAAGCATCCTCCATCACGCTTTCATTGTGTGACAGTTCAGCGGGACTGTCCTCCTGTTCCCGCAATATCTTCCATTCTTGAAGCGAGCAGTCCTTTAATTCTCTGGTTAATGTAGATCTTTCAAGCTGACCGTCAACATTTCCCTGGTGCTCAGGGAATGGTGAAAGACGAGGGATTGTCTTTTTGTCAGAGACACTTCGGAATAACAAAGAGGGAAGTGGGGGGAGAATTGGAAGATTGTGAACAGCACCACCTTGTCTCACCGTTCGCCTCCTTCCAATCAGCCGCCGTGGCCAGGTGGACTCCATGGGAGTAGGAGAGATGGCCGTTTTTTTTGTAGTCTGGGAGCGCAGAAGGGGCGTTGTGTCATTTTCAGGTTCTGGGGTGATGGGTGGCTGTACTCTTTCAGGTTCAACATTCTTGGGTTTAAAAGTCAGAAACAAGTGATCTTTCACTGTTTTGTTGTCTTCCTGTACACACTGACTTTTTCCTAAATTGTTGTCCTGTTCACACATTAGGGCACTGACGGATAATTCTGACAGGGGTGGTCTTGGTGAAGAGGGCTGGATAGGTAGAGACTGTCTATGAAACTGCTGATGGTAAGGCAACGGAGAGGGAGAGAAGAACACAGAAGGTGTGTGTGTACCAGTAGAGAAAGGGGATCCAGAGAACGGCGAGATCTGTGGAGAAGTGATGCTGTGAGGAAAGAAAACAACACCTGGATTTAAATAGTTCTTTTCACCTGGGGAGAGCTCCAATGATTCTGGAAACTTCGGTGGAGCAAGAACCTTCCACGAGTGGCGGCAAAGATTGTCCTTCTTGCTGCTGTCCTGGAGATGATGACGTTTGTTCACGGATCCACTAGGAGCTGAGCTGCAGGACACACTGGGAGACGCCGACCTCACAAACGCTCTTGGCGACCTGCTCAGCTCATCATTTGCCAGTTTTAAGGAATCAAAAATGAACCTCTCGTCCAGTTTTCTGCCACTGCTGACCAACACAGAAGACCTTGTGTCGAACATGTCGCCACCTGCTCCCAATGAACCGTTGCTGGAGAAGTCGGTTTCGCGGCCTCTCCTCGAACCCAGAGTGCTGTGAGCCGAACTGTGGTCAATCTGTTCATTGATGCACATTGTGTCATAGATGGAGCGTTGAGGAATGTACCCATCTTCGTTGTAGCCCTCTCGATCGTCCCCTTTTTTGGAACAACAGGGGCTCTGCCGTAGACAGCCTGGACGACTTAATGGCTTTCCCATTTTGTCACCTCTTCACAGACGCTTTTAAAAGATCTCCAATTCAGTCCTCCAAAAGAATGTGCGATGTTGCTGGAGCATGTGTACCAGATCAGATAGTAGAGGAAGACGTTTCACTAAAAAATAAAAATTTCAAACATTTACTGATTTTCTGCTGGTGTTGGTAAGCCAGGTACAGGAAGAAACTTTCTAAATACTAAAGCATTATTCAGACATTTAAACATTTGAGACATTTTATAAACTTTTATTAAAAGCCATACATTTAACCTCCTCTTCAATTTGTTCCTTTCCAGAAAGAAACGGGGCAAAATCTTTAAGTGCAAATATACACAGTATAAGAGCAAAAACTCACATCTCTTCCTCATACAAACATGACATTACACTTCTCCAAGGTCCCTTTGCATTTCTTCTTCATTTTGGTAAGCGTTGATATAACTTCAGCATTCAAAGCATCACAGGCATAACAGATGGACGGTCCCGTTCCATCATGCTATGGTGGTCCAGGTGTGAAGGCTTTGTAACGTCCATTCTGTATTCCAGCATTATCTATCAGCCTTGTCCTTTCTCACACAGAAACACTGTTGGTTTGATAAATAGCCTCTTATTCCAGCATCAACGGCAGCTCTCTCTCTCTCTCTCTCTCTCTCTCTCTCTCTCTCTCTCTCTCTCTCTCTCTCACTCCTCTCACAACTCCCTCCCCTGAGTTTTAAGGCTGCTTCAGGGCTTTAGCACTTATCAGGAGCTTAGGACTTTTTTGCCTCACTCATTTCATTTCCTTTCAGTCATTTTGTCTCAATTTGGAACAGCCTCTAATAAGATGGCTTAGATTTTCATCAGACGGTATCTTCATTTGCCAATATCCATGTCCTGTCAAACTGATTTAAAGTAGAAGCATCGTATGGTTAGAAAAGGGAAGGTTAGAATGTTAGTATACCATCTAAGTATAATAGTCCAAAGCAGTCACGTAATGCCAGATTGTGTCTTTGTTTTATTCGTCTCTCCCACACGCTCTCGAACCCTCTCAAATCACACCTCATCTGCCTGGAGGACGCCCACACTCTATCTTTTGAACAGCCAACAGAAACGTGATGTGTCCCTGAGATATTCTCTCATTTTCTGTCCATTATGACCGATTGTACACTTACAAAGTACAGTACAAGATGTGGAGATCAGAAAACAAATCTAGATACAAAAACGTTTAACTAGCTCTTGTATTTTCCATCTCTATATGTTAACTTGGCAGTATTAGAGCTGCAGGTTAAATTAGTGACCCTGATGAGGTTTCTCAAGAGCGAATTCTCAAGACTGATGCTCGATAAAGTGCTTTTCATATCTGAATTACATGATTTCTGAACAGCAACACATTCAGAATCCAGCGTGAAGAACAAGCAACGGCTCTCGTCTCTGTTACCATGGTAGCGTATGACAATTGGCTTTACATCGTAGGCTGGCACTGCATCTATCTGTGCAAATATCAGCATAATCATGTGGCTCAACATTGCTTATTTGAGTCACCATTGTTGACTTGTCAAGGTTCCATCACTTGAACTCACAAAGCAGAAGTGCCCTCTGTTGACTTAGTCGTGACACCCGGAATCCACCTGAAATGCCTTAACTGGTGCATAAAACCATCTTTTTCAAGGATATGAACTCCAAGTGTTAACATAAGTCACTACATGAATGACCTGAGTGCATAAGTTATAATGCATAAAAACTTTGTAGCTATCCAAAGACATTATTTTGTTATTGACACTGACATTGAAATCAGCGGAGGTTCCTGTAGTGTTGGTGGCTAGTAGGCGTTTCAGTTTGTGACTGAGATTTTCTGTTTGCAGTTTTTCAACATTTTCGGAACACAAACAACTCTTAGAAAACTAGAAACAACTCAGTCATACGTTTAAGAATTTGAATATATTTCAAAAGGTAAGCAACAATCATGAAAAGATGAATGTTCAAACGTAAAAAGCTTCTTCTATGGTATACTAAAACTGAGATATATTGCCTACAGTGATAAAATTATCAAAAATCGAATCAGTTTCCATTCAAAATCCATTGTGTAGTATCATAAGTATCATAAGATTCACAACAGAAAGCAAATAACTTGGTGAATGTCCATTTGCAATTGTCCTTTCCCTAAACACTTCTGGTCTTTACGATCCATCAAATAAAAAAAAATGTTCCATGATGTTCTGAGAAATCCATGATTTGTAGTCCATCAAAGATGTCTTCAGTTCATGATGTTCTGGAACCTCATTGAGAACTCTCTTCATCTGAAGAGTCTGGATACTTTTGCTGTGTAGTGTCCAGATGAATGTCTCGTACAACAATAATGCGTGTGAGCATGCTCTCCATCATAGAAGAATCCAACGGCTGAGCCGAGTACCACACAGGGCTGCTGGGATGACAGGAGCTCTCGGGCTGCAGGTAGAAGAGATCTGGATGCTGCTTTAAAGAGTCTGAGCTGTTGATGTAACATTATAAAGGATTTAAAATCGAGCGCCCGCATTTAGCCTGAATAATCTGAATTAAGAAGAAAGATATCGTGTCCTCACCATTTTGACAGATAAAACTGGTAGAGTCTAACAGGACAGCGTAAAGGGTTCTCAGAGTTCTCAGGCATCTCCATAAACTGCTCGTCTACCATCTCCTCCTCTCGTCTTCTTTTAACAGCTGCTGGATATTAGTAGATGCATCATAAGGAATACAGTACAATGAATACAGAGGCATACTGTAGTGATTCGGATAAGAGTCTACAAAATAAAAGCGTTTATCTTATCTTTCACCTCTCTTGTCTGTGGATTCCACTTTGTTAGGCAGTTTGAATTTAAGATAGGAGGTCATGCCATTTTTGGTGTTATTGGAGCACTGGGTGACATTGGCAAACGTAAGGCGTTGATGCTGTTCGACGGTTTTTAGGTTAAGAATTTTGGCTCCGAAAAACAGCAGCGTATTGAGCAGAACGATAGGAGATAGAGCTCCCAACTGCTTGCATTCCCAAAGGTATTCTTCCTCAACCCGTGAGTTCATATAGCCTGAAGAAACAGAGGAGCAGATCTTTATGTTATTTTTGGCTATTTGTTTTACTCTGTTATACTTAAAAGGAACAATTCATGCACCAAATAAACCAAAAACATACAAACTTTATCATTTTATCTATATTACATGAAAACATTTTTCTTTTAAAAACATTGAAATTTGTAACATTTCTACGAGGTTGTTAAGAGGATTTAAATTGATTCACAAGGACAGATAATGATAAAAAGTATAATAAAATGAATTTTAAAGGCATAGATTAAGTTCTTTCTATCATTTTTTAACCCTCATGTCATTCCAAACATGTATCGCTGTTTTGTTTAACCAAACAAACAACACTCGCCCAACTGACGTCCAGCGAGACATTTCTCAATATATCTGTTGATTTGTGCCACAGCAGAATTAAAATCATATACGTTACTGTTCAAAAGTCTAAGTCACTTCAGCATTTTCAGCTCAATAAATGTTTTTAGTCAGTTATTTATATCACTTAGAGTAGTTTGTCAATTGTAAATATGAGTGTATATTTCTAAACATATTTCTATTTTAGCACTATTTTTAACATTTATTTAACAATATTTTTACACCCCAAAGTATGATAATACCAGTGTTTCACAAGGAGATCTGTTGTCATCATCTATTTCATATATTATTCTATGCCAAAAAGAGAGAAAAAACTTGTAAAACAGACTAAATGCTTCAAGACACCTTCTTAAGTTTTAAAAAGACATGCTAGTTGAAAATAATTTAAATACTGACTCAAACTGTTTAAACAATGAAAGCCTAAGACTTTTTCACAGTACTGTATATGTTTTGAATGACATGAAAGTAAAATATAAATATGGCATTTCACACAGGGACCAAACATCCCTGCTTCCCACAACTTTTTACAAGGTACAAAGAACCATCATACATTTCGGATCTGATAAGCAGTGTTTTTTAAATGCCCATAATGTGTTGATTATTATTTGTAAGGGTGTAAGACAAAAACACAAGAGGTGATTTTAAAAAGAAACATTTACCTCCAGGTGGCAACGAATTGCTCCAATCTTTTAGCAGCATAGTGATCTCACTGATGAACTCACTGTAGAGCGAATCAGTAAAGATATTCTCAAGACGCCCATTTTCAAGCAGACACTAAAAGAGTGATATATAAATATCCACAAAAACTTCATTAAAGGATCAATAAAAGATGAAAACACAATAAAAGCATACATAAATTCTAATATTTATAACAAATATTCATTAAAATATGTAAGACAGTTTTTAAGTATAAACCAATACCAATTGCTGGAATGTTTTCAGTAGAGATTCTCTTTAAAAATCATTTTTACATAAATAAATTTGGTAAAAAAAAATTTGAAATCAAAGTTTACAAAACCAACTTTTCTGTATTTTATATGCAATATAAAACCCTGGGAATAAATTGATACATACAAACATATATATATATTTATGAATAGATATTGTGTTTAAAATCATTTGTCCTATAATAAAAAATTTATTTCAAAGAACTGCTTTAATGTCTAATATACATGTTTAGGTTGGATTCACAGAAATGGACACAAATAATGGTTAAACTGACTATTTTAGTGTTGGTTTTTCATTTTTGGAAGAGGTCGACTCATAACTTTTTTTAAGAGGAACAGTTTCTCTAATCAACAATGAAATTTCTTTAACCACTTAATGTAGACTATAATAAAAAAGCACTTTAATAAGAGTTGCTTTAATAAGATCAAACCTGCTGAATGCCCAGGCACAGATAGTATATACTGTCAGGTTCATAAACCTCGCCGTTTGGCCTGCGGACCTCCTTGATAAAACGGCACAAACCGTAACCGAGTTCTGCGGAACTGCACTGCAGCACATCCTCCTGCACAGTCATGTGGCTTGCTGAAGACGACACAGATGGAAGTGTAAAAGATGTTATAACACATACTGGGTGAGCAATGTCAGGGCGGCAAGAGCGACCTTTAGCAATAACACTTTTTTTCTATGCTGCCTGAGTCATGAGTCACTGGTTTCTGATTCTGACCAATGAAAGTGAACTTACGAGAGAGTTGCTCCACTTTGTCCGGTGTCTTCCCTTTCTGCGTTTTCACCCAGCTGGTCCAGGCTGTGACTCCATACACCTGGTTAAGCTTTGAGCTGGAGGTACTGAGCCAAACACCGCTGGACATATCCGTTCCAGATCGCTTCCGACCCTGTAGGACACACATTATTAGCCTTTAGATTCAGGACATTAAAGTTCAGTAAGTATGAATCTGACGAGAATGTATGAATTTGACGAAACCAACACACACTGCCTAATTGAATGCAACTAATAAAAATAACAGACACAGGATGTAATCTCAATTTAAACTCATTTCAACACGGGTTGTGTATAATACCATAAACCACATGATCTCAATGATAACAAGTGTCTTCAAAAACTAATTATTATGTTAAAATGTAAAAAAGTAAACAAAGATTTTGAGATATAGAGAAATTAAAGGAAAGCAGATAAGCCAGTGAAACACATGCATGAAGATAAATGTCAAACGTAGAATCCTGAGGAAACAGCTATGTAAAAACATTCAATATTTGTCAAGAACGCAGCCTTTTCAGAATTAAAAAAAACATTTTTGACAAAGACGCCTTCAAGCTTCCTTTCCCATCAGACACAGTTGTCTCCTTTTATGGTGACTTTCTTTAAATGCACCGGCCTCCATGGCAACCACATCTCCATCATCAACACCTTCAGCTTTTGCTTCTTCTACACGGCACTCAGACTTCTTTTATTTCACCACATTGTGACAACTACAAAGTTCTGGATATACCTGCATGGTTTCCTAACAGCCTCTGCTTTAAATCTTAAAAAAACAGACAGACATTTGACCGGTAACTCTAGTGGGATATAAACCCTTCTTGATGCCTTCAGACAGCATCTTCACTGTACCATTCTATACTTTCTTGCTAAAATAACCATATGCTTCGCACCCATTGATTAACACAGAAATAAGCATTATTGGGATAAATAATTCTGACAAATTCCTTAAATAATAAGCATTTCAACCATCTGTCCATGAGTTATATCACCCATTGAGCCCCACACAATGCACATAATGCAGGCTTAAAATTTTTAAGGAAACACGAAGCATCCGTAACACTGGGATAAAAATTTTGCGAAACATGTCTTTATTGTGTTTATAAAATGGTATCCTGACAGTATGTGCATTACTTACATTGAAATGCATTACACACATCATCCGAGCTTATATGATTGTTTATGGGTGTAACAATACACCTCCATTTTTCCATTCAGTTCGCAGGATTTAAACGGTATCATGATATTTAACACAATGTTTCAAAAGGAAATAGCATTTAAATAATATTAACAATTTTTAATTACATTTGTTATGGTGTAAAAGAATTGAAAACATTAAGGATTTTGTATACAACTGCATAACAACTGAACAGCAATACCAGAAAGAAAGGAATTAAGAATGCTTAACTGTCGTACAAAAGTAAAAAAACATACAAAAAAACACTATATGTCAAAAAAGTTCCAAGATTTTAGATTTTTTGTATTATATCTTAAACCTCCACTGTCTTTACATTTTTCAGAGACTTCTCCATAATTTGGTCTCATATTTACTTTTGCATTCATCATTACATTTATAAATCAATGTAGGATAACCTTTGAAGTGGTGGAAAATCTCTACAATCCTTATGAAATTTACAATTTAAGTTCACTAAACATATAAAATCTATCAAATTGTAGCAACCGGCCAAAGGGGTCAATGACGCCACCATATTGGTGAGAACAAGACCAGAATAGTAGAAAAACACATACAACTTAACTGTCTCTGTGGATGAAAAGTACAATAACATTTCTTCACTGCACATCCTAACGTTGAGAAAAGTCTTTACATTTTGTCTACTACCTTACAGCGTAAACTTCCTGGCCCAAAACCAATTCTTGTGGAGCTTAAGAACTCATTAATTCTCTCTTTGATGTGCTTTTGATCAGCACAGCTCAAGTTGGGAAACTTCTGGGAAACGCTATCGATGATGAACTCTCTTAGACTCAAAGGTAAAGCATATTTGCCTTTTGCACCGTCCCAGTTTGTGGTCTCTGCCCACTCGGCAAAGAGCTTTTCAGGTAAGACAGCCTGAAACAGCAAACAACCGTATCGATCGGGCCGGCCTTGACTCTGAATCATCAGCCTCTTTAGCTTCTTCATTGAAGGAGAGGTGATCTTAAAATCGGGCTGGCACAATATTGGAGTAAGTAAATATTGGCCCTGGTTGTCGTCAGAGGATGTATTTTTCTTCTCATCTTCATCCATACATTCCAGTGTCCTTTGAGACTCCGTCATTGTCTCCGTCATTGTCACCGTCCCCTCCGTCGTCGTCCCTGTTCCCGTTCCCTCCGTCATCGTCCCCGTCGCCTCCGTCACGGTCCCCGTCCCTTCTGTCATCGTCCCCGTCGCCACCGTTTCAGTCGCCTCCGTCACAGTTGCCGCCGCCTCCGTTAAAGTCCTTGCCGGCTCCGTTACAGTCCCCGTTGCTTCTGTTATTGTCTCCTGCAACAGATACATCAGCTACTTACAGAGGGCTTTGTCATCTTTTGGTTTAGGGAAACAACGTCTCATAGCAGATGTAGCAATTGAATTGCTCGTTTCACAATAATAAACCGACTGCTTGATTGTAAAAGCACACAATAGATGTACTATTGATATATTATAGATTAATAAATTATAATATATAGCAACTGTGCTTATGTTTTTCCATTGACATTATGTGATTATCAACCAATCTATTCTAAATCTTAATACTTAACAACATACAGTGGCAAGAAAAAGTATGTAAACCCTTTAAGATTACTTAGATTTCTGCATAAATTGGAGAGAAAATGTGTTTTGATCCTCATCCACGTCACAAACACTTTCTGCTTAAAGTAATACCACACAAACATTATATGTTGTCATGTTTATATTAAGCACATCATTTAAATATTCACAATGCAGGTTGCAAAAAGTATGTGAAACCCAAGGCTAATGACTTAATCAAGAGCTAATTGGAGCCAGCAAATCTGGACTTCAATCACCGTCATTACATTGGATGTGTTCATTAAAGTTGCACTGCCGTATAAATCACACACAACAGTTTTGAGTTTGCTGTTCTCAAGTAACATTACCTGATGTGAACAATGCCAGAGACAAAATAGACCTAGAATCAAGAATGGTAGTCTTGCATAAAGTTGGAAAACGGGTACAAAAGTATCTCTTGAAAATAAAATTGAGTTGTTTGGAAAGAACACACGACGCTACGTGTGGATAAAAAAGGCACCGCACATCAGCCATCAAAACCCTAATCTCAACAGTGATATATAGTAGAGGGGGCATCATGGCTTTGGTTTGCTTTGCTGCCCCAGGGCATGGAGAGATTGCTGTCATCAAGAAAAAAAATGAATGACAGAACTGTCATTTTGCAGGAAAATTTAGGGAAGATCATTCTGCCAACTGAAGCTTAACAGTGGAAGGGTGATGCAACAGGACAACGACCCAAAGCATAAAAGTAAATCAAAACAGAATGGTTTCTACACAAGAAAATTCAGCTTTTGGATCGGCTCAGTCAAAGTCTTGACTTCCACCCCATTGAGGTGCACTCGCATGACCTCAAGAAAGCTATTCACACAAAACATCCCAAAAATATGGCTAACTGATACAATTTTGTAAAGAGAGAATCCAAAATTCTTCCTGAACATTGTGCATGTCTGATCAGCAAATACAGGAAACATTCGGCTGAGGTTATTTTTGACAAATGTTTGTGTGGTATAACTTAAAGCATACTTTTTTATTTTTTTTGCAACTGTACATTTAAAGCCATATCTGTATTTCACTGGCATGTTTAACATATGTCATTCAAAGTTGATGAAATATGCATATGTTGGTAACTACCTCTTGATTAGAGTGTAACCGTCCACATCTAACGCCAACTCTTGGGGAATGCAAGTACTCATTAATTCTGTCGTTGATGTGCATTCGGTCACCAGTGGGTAAGTTGGGAAACTTCTCCATAACGGTTGTAATGATGAAATGCATTTGATTAATGCTAGTTTCCCCCTTGACCCATCCCAGTTAGTGGTTGCAGCCCACTCTGCATAAACATGTTTGGGAACGACAGAACGGAACACCAAACAACCATACCGATAATTCCGTTTAAATTATAAGCATCTTCCGTTGTTTCTTCGAATGAGGGTGATCTTAAAATCCGGATGGCAAAATATTGGTGTAATGGAACATCGGCCCAGGGAGTCCAAGGAGTATGTATTTTGCCACTCATCTTCATCAACACAGTGCAGATGAGGCCTTGGTGCCACTCTTGTTGCCTCTGTTGTCGTCTCCATTACTTTTTTATCATTCTTTTGCTTCTGTTGTGTTCTTCGTTCCTTCCGTTACCTTCTCTGTCCCCTCTTTTATCATCTCGGTTCCCTCTGTAACAGTCTCTTTTCCCTCTATCACTGTCTTTGCACCTTCTGCTGTTAACATCTTTGTCCCCTCTTTTACAATTTTTTTTAATATTTTTAAATTTGGAAACTTCTCAGAAACAGTTTGATGAAGTGCCTTAGGTTGACAGGTAATAGCGTACTCAGCTGCACGGCTGAAGGAGAGGAGAACTTAAAATGAGGATGGCATCGCTGCCTGCAACAGACACATGAGCCACCTAAAGAAGGCTTCATCATCTGGGGTTCAACATAACAGGGTCTACTTAACGCATCAACAACTAGATAGCCAGTCTACTGTGTTTTTACATTAAGTAATATTTTGGATAAAGTGTAACCCTTTTTATGTTAATATCATCAGCAATTAGGCCTAAGAATGGGGTTTTAAATCAGCATGATGGTATTGCCTGCAGGGTTCTGTGACAACAGATTCTAAATAGCTACATCTTTGTCACAGTAAACTTTATATTGACATATACTACAGACTAAGTTGGAACCTATAACACTGGGTTCAAAGATAACTAATCTTCTAAAGAAAACATCTTTAACTACCTCTGAATTAGACTGTAAACAACCAACAACAATTCTTGGGGAGTGCAAGAACTCATTGATTCTGTCCCTGACTCACTTTAGGTCACCACTGGTTATGGTTGGAAACTTCTCCAAAATGGTTTGATGATAAAGTGCCTTAAATTGACAGGCACCGCAAGTTTGCCCCTTGACCCATCCAAGTTGGTGATTGACATCCACTCTGCATAGCTTGGTTTGGGTAAGACAGAACGAAACAGCAAGCAACCGTATCTGGCCGGCCTTGACTCTAAATCATTATGTACTTCAGTTGCTGTTTTGAGGGAAAGTAATCTTGATATCTGAATGGCACCTTCCAGTTAGTGTTCTTGAAGTCTGCCAAAAGCAGCATCCACAAAAGATTTTGCTTGCCTCACATAGTGCTCATAGTCTTCACAGTCATCTCATTCTTCCAGTCCTTCAGTTGTTGACTCCATCGCCGCCTGAAAGAAATACATCAGCCACCTTCATAAGGCTTTGTTAGCTGTGCTTCAAACAAAAGGAGTCTCATCTGTGATGTAGCAAAATTACTTTGCATTTTCAAATCATCCAATTGATTACAAGGGTTCACCAGTTCCACCATTTCTTTGAGCATTAAAATCTATGCACATGGTCATTTTTAGTATCAATACCATGAATTTGACACGTTCAGATTCCAGATGAGGGCGGAATGGACCTCGTACTATTAAGATAATTGGAACATTTGGCTTTCTAATTAGAACACAAATAAAATAAATACAATTAATTCTGGTGATTTCCTTTTTTGATAGTTGATCTGTCAGGTGACCAAAACACCATTTATAAATTATAGATTCATAAAGAGTTTCCACTTTCAATTAATATTTTCATTTAACATTAGTCATTCATTCATGGTGTGTGATTGTTTTAATCAGGACAACAAGAAAAATTTACTGTATTTCAGCGTGTTACCAAAGCAGTGAGAAACTTTTTGGGCATTAACAGTCCAAAAATGTTGCAGTTATGCTCAGCAGAAACAATTTGTGCAAAGCTACCGAAGACTTGAAAAATACTGTTACCATTTTCCAAAATGTACAAAGACAATATATCACGTCCTCCATAAATAAAATTCTTAGCGTCATTTCGTATCAAACCTGCATGACTAACTGTTTTCTATCTTTTTAAGTGTTCCACAAAAGAGCTAGTAATACACAGTAATGGGAACTATCCCTTAAAAAAACAATGAAGTCTGTGGGCTAGAAGCGCACTTCATCAAATCTGTACTTGTAGTTTTCATTTGTTGGATATCAATCTTCTCAATTTAAGAATATAAAACAGATGAAAAATAGATGGACCTCAGCTTATACAGAAACCGAAGCAAGCGTTTACCTTATGTTGGTAAGCCAGTAAAATATGAGCAAAAAACTATGACATTAACAGTGTTATTTAAGCCCAAACACATGATAAAATGAGAATCATGATGTTAAAACAGGACTTGCACCAATGTGAGATGTTTTATTGTCATACTACTAGAAATCTTACTTTATAAAACGAAATGCTTTTTTTGTAGAACATCTCACAATTTTATCACTCTGATAAAACACACCAATTACAAACAACTGGATTAAATTGCTTTTAATTACTTCAAACTTGATTTATAACATTTAATCTGATTTGTGTAAAAAAAATAGTGCAAAAATAACCAATCCAACCAGTCAAAACCAACACAAACCAATGCACGAGATAAAAAGGATAGTTCAACCAAAATTACAATTTGAAAACATTAACAATGTTTTAAACCTGCAATGCTTTCTTTCAGAACACAAAATATGATATTTTAAAATATGGCAGCCATTTACTTGCAGTTGTTTTGTGTCCATACATCAAAACCAACTATGAATCACAATTTTTTGCCAGCAATTACCAGCATTTTTCAAAATATATTATTTGGGGTTTTGCATAAGGAAGAGAATCATACAGGTTACAGATTTCGAAACAATTTGAATTTTTGATTGAACTATATTTCCATTTTCTTGACATCAGATACAGTCAAATGATCTTAAATGTTCCAGACTTCCTGTTATGACAATGTAACTCCCTGGATAAGATAGACTTTATCAAACAAGCTGAGTCATTTGCACTGACTGAACAATGGTGACAGACATTGGCAATTTTTAGATGCCCTCTAACATCTAGGCCATTACTTGACGTCAAACATTTCAGTTCTGTTCCTTTACAACAACCATCCATGCTTAAACATCTACAAATCTTCTGAATATAATCGGAAATAACATTCACACTATACACAAAGCAAACAAAGCTCAGCTAGATCCCCATCTCACCAGACAAAACATCACAATTTACAACAAGCCAGGAATGTGATCTCTTTGGTCCACTTGTGTTACATACCCTTTTTTTTGCAGGGTAACTGTCTTTGCCCTTCCTGCGTCGCTTCAGCGTCAATACCAGCCTGCTATCTTTAGCTGATCCAGGATCAGTAGAAGCTGTGGAACCAGATGCTATGTTTTAACTTAGGGGAAAAATCTAATGTCAAGTCACAAACTCACTAGCCATTGAAAGATTATCAGCTCTTATAAAACTGAATCAACAAATACGTACAGCGGGGAAAGTCCTTTTCCAAATCTGGATGTTCTGGTGATACAGATGTTGCAGCTACTTGTGGATCCTCTAGTTCTGTTGATGGGTCCGGCTGTTTCACGCTGACCCTGGGTTCCTCATTATCTGCCCAGCTGAAGGGTGTTGATCTGGCTTCTGACTCCAGATCTCCACTGTATGTGCTGCCCTGGTCTGAAGAACAAAATATCAATTAGTGCGGTTAAATCTGAAAATTATGTCTTTTCTTAGCTTTAATAAAAACAACAATTTGTTTATTTATCCAGCATGACAACCAAATGAAAAAAGAAATTTGCAGAACACAACAGATATTTTGAAGAATGTTGTTTTCCAAACAACATTAACAGCCAAAGGGTGAACAAAACCACTGACACATTTCTCACAATATCCTCTATTGTGTTCCACAAAAAGTCAAAGTTTTTGAATAAATGATGACATCATTTGTGATTGTACTATTTTAAGGGGTCAAATTTTTCTGGTGGGCACGGCCACCTGGTGGTATATGCAATAACTACTAAATATTTAACTAAATTCAAGATCACAGAGAGAATAAAAATTCCAAAATTTTTACCATGTGACACTGGCTTGTCTTTTCCCTTGTCACCCTCATCGTCCTCCACCGAGCTTTGAGCTGGCAGTCTGCTTTTTTGCTCCTTTGGTCCATGAATGTCTTCGGATCCAGGTATGACTACAGGTACAGGCACCTGGATAAAATAATAAAAGATAACCTTGTGATGTTTATTATTTACACAACCTTGTTAAAAATGGCCTACAAGTTGTGCGTGTCCCGTGAAATATCCAGGAAGGAATACCTGTCTGGGTTTATATTTACACAACACTGCTCATATTTTTGACCTTCATCGAATACGGTAAGAACGGTTAAAAATAGCTGGTTCAATTACAACTGGGAACGCATCCAACAAACAATGAGGATAAAATCAACTGTCTGATCGGAGACTGACCGTGAAATTACAGTGATCCCTTAAAGGGACATATCATACAATAATTAAAAAATTCTGTCATTATTTACTCATCCTCTAGCAATTTCAATACTTTCTTCTGCAAAACACAAAAGATATTTAAAAAAATGATTGGTAATCAAACAAGCAGTCCTTAAAATAGAAGTGAACGGGTACTGTTACTGCGTCTTTTTTGGGTAAACTATCCCTTTAATAATAAAACACTGTTCAAAAATATACAAAAACAGTACTCACAGGTAGAGGAAGTCCCAGTGGAAACGGTGTATACTGAGTGTACAAATGCATTGGCACAGGAATGTAAACTGGCATGGGAATGGGCACTGGGAATGGCACCAATCTCACTTTTTCTCCATTTTCATCAATAACTGCAAACAAAGAACGAAAGTGTCAATTTCTAACTTATCTACACATGCTTTCATCGACTGCTTCTTGCAGTTATGTATAAAGCCGACCTGTTCCTGACAAATGTGTAGCTGTTGGATGTTCTGGCTGACACTGAACTCCCTGCTCTTCAGTGATGGGTCGGCACATGAGGGCTTTATTCTTTAGAGTTCTGCGATGTGGAGTACTGGGCGCTGCTGCATCAGTCTGTGTGCTGGCCTTTATAAACAATCAGGACATAATATAATGATTCAAGATAAGAGGTTTGAATTACAAAACTGAATGACTTGTCAGGACAATTATACAACATGTTAAAAAGTGTTTGTGTTGTATCACTTACCTCGCCAATGTTTTTGGAGTTGGCATTTGAGGTAGGGAGAGCTCCTGCAAATGTATTCTTTTAGTAAATGTTTTTCAAAGTGACCTACAAGCTTGGGAACATTGAAATTACATACCTGTTACAGCAGTATTTCCAGGTAACGTTGAGGCGAGGGACACCACACCACCAATGACAGGCATGTCTTTTAAAATGGATAACGGCGCTTGTACTTTAGTTGTGTTAGAGGGAGTAGCTATAGGGATCAGAGGAAAAAACCAAGTGAACTGTTAACGTAACCGCATAATAATCATAACAAAGGATTACTTTCCAACCATCCAGTGAATTGTTTGAACTAGGGTTATGCAATTCTTTCTAATCAAATTTCAATTTTAATTTTGGCTTCCAAAAATTATGAAAACATATTGGACTTAAAACAATTATTGTGCCACATTCCGTTTGGCTTTTTTTTCATCCTTTATATGTTATGTATTTAAATATTTGTATTCTTATCTTTTTATTTAACATTTATCTTATTGAGGTACGTTGGAAATGTATCTATTTACCAACACATTATCCAAAGTGGATAAATAATCATGTTAAATAATCAAGATTTCAACATTGGGCAAATCTTTGTCTTTTATTAAGCAGCCCTAGTATAATGCAAAAAAAATACACATACTGTTCCTAGATTGATGACACATCAGAGTTTTTGAGCAGAAAATCCTCAAACAACTCATATCACAGAAATGTTTTCTAGATCCATTCAGGGCGAGGTTTTCCTTCAGTGAGCCCTGATTTTTACAGTTGTAACATTTGGCCATCTGAAACACAAAACACGAAAATAATTTATTATCAACTTTGCACTGAAAATTGTAACTGCTTATAGCTCATATGCAGTATAAATTGTAATCAAAACAAAAAGTAGTAGGTTCGACCAAAAATCAACCTTAATTTGAAATGTACAATAAAATGTGTATTTACATTAAGTCATTTGACAGAAGTGATGTACATCATTTATATCGCAATAGCCAGCCAGTTGTCCAAAAATAGAAATGTTTGTTTATGAAGTGATTCGTACCTCATAAAAAAGCACTGTGTACTGAGACATGCAGTCTTCTGCGCAAAACTCCTCCAGCTTGCCTCCGAAAAAGTTTTGAACCGTTTTGTGTGTCATGTTTTGACAGTATGCGCAAAACCTGAACTGCACTCCTTGCCTTTTGGTAAGGTCATGCTTAAAAAGCAGTTTACAGCCTATGTAAAGGAAGAGAGAATGAAATATTGGTGTCAAACTTTAGTAAGACGTGGGGCTGTCATAAGTAGTATATGTATACACATATTAAATTGAATAGTTTATATTGCATATAAATATAATATTTCCAAGCAATGAAACATCTTTTGCATTTATTTTATTGTGTTAGTTCACCCAAAAATGAAGAATCTCCCATAATTTATGTACCCTCTTGTCATTTCAAACCTATGTGACACAAAAAATAAGATATTTTAAGGAATACTGGTAATTGGCAACAAATTCAATCGTGTTGGTTTTGAGTCCATACAAAAAAGGCAAATGGGTGCCACTGTTGTTCAGTTGACAACTTTCTTCAAAATATCTTCTTTAGTGTTCTGATTAAGAAAGGATGTCAAACTGTTTTAAAATAACAAGATGGTGAGTAAATGTATAACAGAATTTACTTGACAGACTAAAAGAAACAAATGAAGAAACTCTACACACACCTTCACAACAGAAATATCTGAGCTGCTTTTCATAGGTGATGACATCTTTGACCACCTTGTCCAGTTTGCAATACTCACAAACAGCTTTCACATTATGCTCTCTCTTGTAAGCTTCACAACACGCTCGAGTGCAGAATGCCCCAGAGTGACCCTAAACAAACAAAAAACAAAAAAAGACATTAAAGACATAAAGAAATCCTAAGAAACGGCTGAATGTATGTAAGGAATTGAACTCAAAAACATTTTACAAAGCACAAACGCTGCTTTTCAATAGAGACGTACCTTAAACTGGAAGACCTGAGGTTTGTCGTTAAACACAACATTGCACTGCATACACCCAAGATCCTTTTTGTAAGAGTTTTGGGGTGACTTGTTTGATTTCTGCTGCACGGTTTCTTGTGAGTTTACCAGAGTTGAATTTTGTCTTTGGCCAGACACACTGGATGAAGAGTTCTGGGTGGGCGCGTGTTGCTCTGGGGGTTTCTCCGTTGGTGCGTTTTGATGTTCATGTGAGTTCCCATTTATCTGGTTATGAGGTACAGATGCATTCATCTTTTCCTGCACTCAACAACACACAATGAAATATTGATCAAGTAATAAATCCGGTAAAAAAGTTAATGTTAATGTTATGGGTGGCAAGACAACACTTAGAAATCCATTTTAAGAATGTTTTGCAATTGTGGTGTGACTTGTTTATTTTCAAAAATACAAAAATTTAAATTTAACCATCCAAAAACAGACACACTGGTTGAAGGTTAAATACCTGAAATTTGCCAACACAATCTAATGAGCAGAAGTTTCTGATAGATCCATCAGCGATTGCGAGGTGATACTGAGGAATGGTTAACTTCTTACAGCTTGTGCAGGGGAAAGAGGTGCCTGAATAAAAGTAAAAGTTTGGTGAACCAAATTTATAAAAATTAAATATCAAAAGAAATAACATCACAGGGCAACATTCACAAGGTGCATATCACACCTGAACCATCATTGAATCCTCATGTAAGCAATTGACAAGGAAAAGGTTCTTCTATCACAGAAAGAGGTCTTAAATCTCTTCATTTTTTGCAGGTGAATATTTTTACTTTGAGGTAAATGTGACATGGACATGACATGTGTTTTTTAAAATTCAATTTATTTCATAAATTGCAAAATTTGATGAATCCTAAAAAAGTACTTTAATAAACACAACACTAACCTGTCAGACTGGGAGATGCTTGACTCAAGGCCACACATCTCTGAGAGCAGAAGAACTCTGTGACACCCTGTATGTTTGTGCCATCTATCATCTGATCTATATTTTTTACCTCTTGGCAATAGGGACAGGGAAGCCTCTTGCCACTCTTCTGCAAGTAAGTAAGATATGAGGAAAAGTTTAGATTACACTATTGTTTTGTTTGGGCATAGTAATCATATTAATGTATGATAAAACTGAAGTGTTTATGTACCTGTTTAAAAGTAGAAATACAGTCAGTGGTGCAGAACTTTTTAATACCATCCTCTATCTGAACAAGATGATAGTTTCCTGAGGCGTTACAGTTGCCGCAGTTCTCACAGTAGCTCATGTAGAGATTTCTAGAAGATCGGAAGCGTGCAAAGCAGTCATCGCTGCAAAGCTTGTGCACAACACCCAAATGAGTAACTTCATGCTGAATCTGTAATAAAACAGTACAATTGCATTGCAGACTTTTATTTTATTCTATACTAGACAAATCAAACTGTATTTTATTCTAATGACCAATTTCCTTTTTTATTTAGAGATCAGCTATATTTTGAGTTTGTTAGCCGTCTTACCTCTCTGACCAGCTTACACACGCTACATTGTGTGAATGTATCCGGAGGTGCATTTTCATATCTGTCTTTATAAATATTAAGACAAGCAAGACTGCAGAATTCCTTTAGTGTGTTCATAGAGCCAACGGGAATGGTTATTAGGTCCTTTAGATTCACAATAACTCTGTTGGAAAATAACAATATGCAATGATTAATATATTTGTTAATAGTTTAATTAATTTTCAATATATTTGTTATAAAGTTTAATTTAAAAAGAATAAAAGCAGACACATAAGCTGTACTCACTTAAGGCAGAGGTTGCAGGTTTTCTTAGGAGCGATAATGGGAGTAAACTGAACAGAGGGTAAACTAAAACTAGTCAGGCAAACAGTGGAGCAAAACAGCTGGTTGGAGCCTTTCCGCTGAAAAGCAGTTTGACCCTTCTGCAGGACTTTAGAACAGCCGGAACAGCAGATTCTTACTGCCGGTGGAGGGGCATGGACAGGCGGGGCAGGGGGTTGGATGGGAGCCTGAGACAATATTGCCGCCTGTGTCCGGATCTGAGGTTGCATTTGAGGCCTGGGCTGCAGTCGGATTTGAAACTGAGGTTGGGTTGAGGTTGGCAGAACTAAAGTCCCTCTGAATGGAGTAGACTGTGACATCAGCGGGAAGGACTGCTGGACAGATACCACTGAGGCTGTGAGGAAACAAACCCATTAGAAAGAATAGTAACACGTAAAGGGATAAAAATCATAATTCTGTCACAAGTTACTCCATCTCTAGTTGTTTCAAACCTGTAGAGATTTCTTTGTTTGGCTGAACAAAAGGGAAAGATATTTTGAAAGAATGCCTGTAACCAAACAGCTTTTCATTTCCATTGACTACTATAAAAGGAAACATTACATGGGTGGTCAAGAGTATCTCAGATTTTTTTAAGTCCAACATTCTTCGAAATATCTTTTTTGTGTTTAAAAATGTTTTTCCTACAATGGCAGTCAAGGGAAACCAAAGACTTGTTGGTTACAAGCATGCATCCAAATATCTTTCTTTGTGTTGAACCAAACAAAGACATGTAAAACGATTTTTAACACATGAAGGGTATGTAAATGATGAATTTATTTTTGAATGAACTATCCCTTTAACAGTGATTCTTATTGTTTGTAGTTCATGAATTTTATTTCAAATCACAATACAAACATGCAAAAAACGATAACATGAGCTCACCAGAAACTGCATCTGTGTTATTTCCACTAACAGAGAACACAGAGCTTATCCTCAACTCATCTGATGGAGAGGACGTCTGAATGAAACAACACATATGCAAAACAACATCTTAATATAGAAGAAACTGATTTCTGAATATTCACAAACTGAATATTTGAAGAAATTCCCACCTCATTAATCTCCACCTCCTGTTTAACCTTGCTGGTGTCAGACTGGGGTACTAATGCTTTATCATAATCCTCATCTATTGGTTCATCTTTAATTTGTATAACAGGTGAGATCTGTTTATCTTTCTCCCGAGCAGGAGGATCCTTCTGTATGAAAATGAAATGTCATCATGAAGAAGCTCTGTCGTGGATTAAGTTTAGGTAAAAACACTTTGCTGCATTCAAAAATGCATTAAATAATTAGATTACTGTGGCTCAGTGGTTAGAGCATTGAAGAAGCAATGACAAGTTCATGTGATTGATCATTTGACATCCCTGAGAAAGCAATGGATCATCTGGCTGTTTCTTGCAAACCGGTTTTTTTTAAATACTAAGGATTCAAACAAACGACTCATTTAGTGTAATAATTTTTGTATACTATATAAGTAGGGTGGATCAGAGGCCATTTTTTTTTAAAAGACTGTTTTCTACTGTTAACTTTTATTATCAAAATATAGAAGAAATTTGAAAAGAGGCAAGACAGAGAGGTTTTGGATTGTTTTCCAACTTACACTGGCATCTCTTTGCCGAGTCGTAGTATCAGCTTGTGACTGTGTTTCCTGGATATCTGATGCATTGGGGGAAAGAAATATTCAGATGTACAGTTTCTTAAAAAACTTCTAACTACATTGTAAAAGCCTATTTACAACAGATCAATAATGACAAAAAGAGATTTGGACCTATGATGGTGTCAGATGAGGGAGTGTCGGAAGGTTTCTCAGACACTTTTGTTCTTTCTTCATCCATTTCTGAGGACCCATTTGTAGAGGGACTGTTTTCCTCTAAAGTCAGAAAAGCCCATATATAGCATTAAATCCATGATCAAAAGTTTAATTTAAACACACATGCATAAGTGATAAATGGCTGTTCAACAAGATCTCAGACAAATGTAATTTACAATGTTTTTGTATGTTGCACAACAATGCAACAAACATGACTCCAGGAATGTAGACGTGCCTGCATTTGCCTCAGTAGGTGGTGCCTTATCTGGGCTGTCATTTTTATCCTCTTCATCCTCACTGCTTCTTTCTAGCTGAGAGAAAACCCTCTGACTGAATGCACTGTCCATTTCCCAATCATCCTCATCTGTCCCAAAAACGGGAAGTCCATCAAGCTCCTCATCTATGCGACCAAGCTCAGACGGCGCACTGCTATTTACACCCTGATCGTTTGATGTTTTCTTCTCCACTTCTAAAAAACACAAAGACAGACAGGATGACAAAAAACCAGAGTAAACAATTACACTGAAACTGTCAACTTAAGGCAAGATTGTCTGGCGTACCTGTTGACTCCTCCATCTACTCCAAATCCACAAGTGCCAAGCTGCTAGAATTTAAACACAGAAAGATTTCCTTAGAGGCTGTTTCCCATGTCCAAAGGGAAGAGGTCTAAATACAAACCAGACTCAAACTTTCTACTTAGGCTTACATGTAAAAATGTTTCAAAGGGAAAGTTCCCCCAAAAATTCTGTTATAATTTACTCACTATCTTGTCATTTGAAATCTGTCTGACTTCCTTCCTTCCGTATAACACAAAAGAAGATATTTTGAAGAAAGCTACCCATTCACTTCTTTTGTATGGCCGCAAGCCAGTCCAAGTGAATGGATGCCAGTTACGACATTCTTCAAAACATCTTCTTCTGGGTTCTGTGGAAAAGGAAAATCAGGCTTAAAATAACGTGAGTAACTCTTGACAGAATTTTCCTTTTGGGGTGAACCATCGCTTTAAGCAAACCAAAGTAATTATATTAAACTAAGATTCCTACTATTCTAATAAAGACAAATAATATTCACACCGTATACGTGTTGTTTACACATTTCATCCTGTTTCAATAACATGCAATCTCATGAAATATAAGACATGAACGTACAGTACGTGCAGAGATAGAAGCTCAATAATGGTTAACACAAAATTTATAATGTATATTTTTATTTCAATCAGAAACCCAAAAGTAAACTTGGAGTTAGTTTAGAATAGCCCATTAAAACCATACATACATGAGCAATTTCTACAGTGTCTTGGAGGCAAAATTCCTTCTTCTGCAACATGGATAATAGGGCAGTATGACGTATTTCCTGTTCCCTACACGTGCAAGCAGTCAGCCCCGCCCCTATACATTGTGCAGAGGATTTTCTCACAGTTTATTTAAACTATACATTATAGCATGATGTGTTTTAATGGAAATTACACATAAATGTACTTTTGTAAATCTTTATGTACATTGCAAACACCACACAAGCATTTTTTCACTCAGTTTACATTAACAAACATTGTTGATGTGTTTAAATCTTTGTTTTGGTAACACAATAATATATTATTATTCACAATCCAAACATGCACATACATCCTTTGAGTAATAACAAACATATATATATATATATATATATATATATATATATATTTATATATATACTTTACATGCCATCAAATTTGTTTTTCTGTAACCAGCTTAGGTTTAAAGTCAATAAACATGTTATATTCGACCATAAATGTTTATCAACAATAACATTCTGCTAATCACTGAACACAATGCTAGCATGCTAAGCATGAGAAATGTCATTCTTACGTCAACTTGTGTGTTGAAAAGTACTTACGAAGAAACTAAGAAGCGACAGAGTCTTGCATACGTAATTAAAATGGATTTTGTGCGTTAAATTATTAACGTTTTGTGTTCGAAGCCTTTGATTGAAGCCACGACGGGAATCGACCTCCTGGTTGGGTTTCGATGAGGTGAAAAGTGTTTACTGCCCCCAAGTGTCTGGGAGGACAACATGCCTCAATCATTTTAATTATGACGAAATAATTAAAAATGTTAAAAAAATAATTATAATTTAAACAAATGTGTATTTAAAAAATAAATGTGAATTTAAATACAATATTGCGTATTTCACATTTTAAATAGTAGGACCTACACATCTAGACAACTAATCAATTATGTGAAAAATCAATTAAATACAAATAAATGAAATCACACATGATGACGTTTTTGCACTGATAATTATTCACAATGTCAATACAAAACACGCACACGTTTGGACTTTTATTTTGAAAGCGAAAGGGCTTTTACCGCACTTCCGGTTGCTCTCTGCTGTTGCTGCACAGGTCTGAGCAGGCTGTGGATCTTCTGTCAGAACTCTTAAATATTTACACATTTAAATCTTGTTTATTTGTTCAGATATGTTTCGCAGGAAGCTTACAGCGTTAGAATATCACAATCCAGCAGGATTTGACTGTAAAGGTAGGAATAAATGTCAAAGTGTGACGTTTGGCCTCATGATTCATGATCATAATAAAGTGTTTAAAGTCTTGGAGTGAATCTGTCAGCTTTAATTAACATAAATATAAGTCTCACTGTTTTTACTTATCTTGTTGTTTTATTGTCTTAAATTATAACATGTTGAGAATGATTTAACAATTTTATGGCATTTATATCAATTTAAAGTTATATATTTTTTGTTTACACTTTTCCAGAGTTATGGATGTGACATAAAACTGTTCAGATGTAATTATGACATGTTAACTGATACAATTGTTTATATTATACAAACACTTGTTTTTAATTTTTAAACATCAGAAAACATCAGTCTATGAACAAGTTTTTATTTTATATAAAGGTAAATTAATCTGTGTTATGTATGAGACAAAAAAGAAGAAGTTTGTGGAAGACAACAAACTTCTTAAGATTTATGTGAATTAAAATGTACAAACCAGAATCAAAAATATCCAACAAATGGACACGGATTAGCTCTTTATATAACGTAAAATATATATTTTATATTTATGTGTCCATTAATGAGCAAAATGAAGAGTTATGGATGTGACATAAAACTATTCAGATGTAATTGTGACATGTTAACTGATACAATTGTTTATATTATACAAAACACTTGTTTTTAATTCTTAAACATCAGAAAACATCAGTCTATGAACAAGTTTTTATTTTATATAAAGGTAAATTAATCTGTGTTATGGATGTGACAAAAAAGAACAAGTTTGTGGAAGACAACAAACTTCTTAAGATTTATGTGAATTAAAATGTACAAACCAGAATCAAAAATATCCAACAAATGGCCAAGAGATATCTCATTATATAACGTAAAATAATTATTATATTTTTATATTCATGTGTCCGTTGATGAGCAAAATGAAGAGTTATGGATGTGACAATCCTGAAAACAATCTGAACTTTACTACAAAAATCATGCACTAAAATAAAAATAATCCTCTTAAAATATAAGGAGTTCAAGTTCAAGTCTGCTTTATTGTCAATTCTTCCACATGTACAGTACTTACATACAGAGAATCGAAATTGCGTTACTCTCAGTCCCCCGGTGCATACAGATAACACTAAGTAAAAAGATAAAAACTATACAATTATACAATTTTATGTAGAAAGACATAATATCAAAAAAATAAGGTTAATAAGAACAAAAAGACAAAGCAGCGCAAGGCACATGGCAGAGAGACCTGGCATGAGTATTTCAACCACCACATGTTGACATCTATACTTTAAGGAAACTAAAAACCATTGGTCAAAATATATTCGGTTGACATTTCCACGGATTGTCCTTGTAACATTGTTTTTCTGTTTGCTTGATTCAGATGAAACTGAATTTAGAAACTTCATAGTTTGGCTGGAAGACCAGAAAATCAGACACTACAAAATTGAAGAAAGAGGAAACCTCAGGAACATCGCCAGCTCAGACTGGCCTACGTTCTTTGAAAAGGTATATTGAATTTATTGGATTAAAGCAAATGTGTCTCATTGTGTACTAGTGTACATGCAAATTCATTACGTAATGCCATTTATTGCTTAATATTTATTAATTAAAACATGTAATGTTTACATGTGTTCCAGTACATTCAAGATCTCAAGTGTCCATTCAACGGGCAAGAAAGACAGGAGACGGTTGACTGGCTTCTGGGTCTTGCTGTGCGATTTGAGTATGGAGATAATGGTATGATTAATTCAATTATTATTTTGTGTAATGTTTGGACATTGTGGGGATCAGTACTAACATGCAGAGAGCAGGCCTTCCTTTTATCCTTTTGGAAGTCTCTTTTGAGTTCTTTCTAGAAGTTGTCCAAACCCAAACCACTAGATGGCAATAGCTGCCAAGTTTCCAGTACGTTAAAAGTAATTGTTCCCCACACTTATAAATTGGCACAATTTCTAGTCAAGTTATCTTTAGAAATTTTTAGAGTTAACCTGATATGGTAATCTCTTAAAATCTCAAAATATTTACGTGTAGGTACTAGGTTGACATGATAATGTCAATATGTAAATTAGCTTTATAACAGAAAAGCTTTGATATATGCGGCACATTGACTACATATATTATTTTGCCATCCACAGTTGAGAAATATCGAAACTGCAAACCCATGAAGGAGGCCAATGATGCTCAAAAGCTATCAGACCCATTGGTAAACCTAGACAGTAAGTGTTCTTCCTCTTATTGCTCTTTCTATGTCATTGTTGTATTTTTATTCCTGGACATGCGGAAATGTAATAAAAAACAGTTTAAGCTCTAATATGGCTTTTGGAACTTGTTTGAACTTACAACTTACACACCCCATTCCACAACCCCTAAGAAATGGATTGAAGCGGTGATCCACAGCTGCATTCTGACTAAAATGGATCTAGAAAAGAAAACCATAGAAGCCGTGTGCCTGAGTCAGTTCGTATCAATCGTGTAGGCTTTTATATAAGTTTATAAATGTCAAGGCTGTAACCCTCTCGTTGCTGCTCAGGTTTCTATAATTATTTTCAGAGGTCAAGTTTTTTCCCTGTCGTCATTAACTATACTGATTGATTGGGTCAAATAGCAGGGTTCTTTTGACAAAACGGTTTCAGGCTGTCTTGGCCAGAAACCATGGAACTTTAAATGAATTGCAGGCCCTGTGTGCGTTTATAGAGGGAGGTCTGAACTCCTGCATGAATAGCCATTTAAACATTTATCTCTTGCGGTGTAAATAATTGGGAATGCTCTTTCTAGGTAAGAATCCAGATTTCAAGGCTGGCGTCTTGGCCCTTGCAAACCTTCTGAAAATTCAGCGTCACGATGACCATTTAATAATGCTGAAAGTGAGTATCGTACATGCAGTTAATTATAGAAATGGTCTAGTCTCTTCTCTGTTCGCTGTAGTTTAATAAGAATCATATTTTCACGCAGGCTATTAGAATCCTGATACAGGAACGTCTGACTCCTGAAGCAATTGCAAAGGCCGGCCAATCAAAAGAGGTAAAAAGGGATTTTTATGAATGGCTCTGCGAGACTGCTTTAAATGTAAAGCATACTCTGTGTATGTTTAGAACATTTTTCTTTTTTGTAGGGTTTGCCTGTTCCTTTGGAGAAGCATTTTTTAGGATTTGATACTGGAGGTAGGTTTGCAATTACAGAATTGTTTTTGAGCTTTTAATTCATCAACTAAAAGTTGTAACTTTGTTATACCATTAAAAAATGTTAAATATTTCATGTTTGATGGTTTTAGATGCGACTTTGAATGAAGCAGCCAGGATTCTTCGCTTGCTGCACATCGAGGAGCTCCGAGAGCTACAAACCAAGATCAACGAGGCTATCGTTGCAGTTCAGGCTATTATTGCTGACCCCAAGACAGACCACCGTCTAGGAAAGGTGGGCAGATAAGAAACATCTGCTTGAACTTTGCTAAGAAAGACAGTCTCCACATGACATACTGTGTGAAATGTTTGTTTGCATTAAACACACCACAGATATTTTGTGGGAAGGCATTCTGACAATGAAAAAACAAAGAAGGATGTTTTTTTTTCTTTATTTTACTTTTTTTTGCCGAGTTGTCTAAGCTTGGTTGGAAAATTATTTGTTATATGTTTGCGGAGGCAATTATGAATTGTTAGATGGATTAACATAAAATGGGCTACATGCTTTTGTTTGATAATAAAACGTAATGTATCACAAAATTTTTTTTCAAACATTGTTTTACCCTGCACAAGAAACTTTTTACTAGCTTCATATTGTGTATCTTAATACGGTCAAAATGGAACACTCTGTGAGCAGACATATTTATGTTGTCAGTCACATTTTATTTTTATAAATATCAAATTTTACAAAATATAAAAAGGAATAAAAATCAAAGTTGATAAAAGACCAAGTAGAATAACAATGTAATTTAACGTGACATGTCATCTTTTAACATACAAATTACACAACTAAACCTTTAAGTTCCTTATGTTTTTGGGTTTATTATTTTTTTAACAAAAAAGTCACATACAAAAGTACAGTAGAAAGAAATGAGGTATAAAACAAATTTACAAAACTATTCTGAGAAAATATTCATAATTTCATGTTTGTAAATTTGCACGTTGGCATTTTTTGAAACTTGTGGCCTCTGTGATTGGGTCTCTGCTCGATCCACTTCCAACTGAGATTCCCACAGCACAAGTACTTCAAGACTTGCCTGAAATAGCACCATGTAATGTTGGCTCTGTCATTTGCATCTCCCTGTAACAGCACATCATAGAAAATCTTTAATAGAAAACCGTGGTTGCTGTAACATGGTAGCGTTTCATTTTCTAACAAGGAAAATTGCCTGCTTTCACAAGCTGTTAGTCATATACAAAACCTTACATTGAACTTTTTCTGTTAAGATCTAAAATGCTTTGAAGTGTTTGTGCAAAACTGTTGTTTCGTCACTTCTTTCAAAACTACAGTCATTTGGAAGCAAGTGCCTTTAATTTTCTTAAGTGCCGGTAGCTGATGGCTCATGTCTGAAATATTTTGTTCCCTGTCATTTGCTTGAAAAGTGCGGTTACCACATTTTGTCTGCAAGATGAACTTTTCGCACCATTTGACACTTATAACCGCATATGCATGGAAGCTATAATACACTGAATTCTTCACTTGCAAATGAAGAACATTATAAAAATGTAACAAATAGCTTTTGCTGCAACAAAATTATACTCTCTTCACAGACCATAAAAGAAAATATTTTGATCAATGCTGGTAACTAACAATGCTTATTGAGTGACATTTCTCAAATTATCTTCTTCTATATACAGTGTTTAAAAGACATAAGAGAAAACAATGAGAGTTTTTAACAAACCTAACAATACTTTAACCACATACCTTATAAACAGTGTAGGGGAGCAACTGTAATTCCATACAGATGAGATCTCTGATCAGGTAAGAACTCATCTGTAATCTGACTATCTCGACCGAGGCTGATTACTCCATCCCTGCAATATCAGAGGAGGACAAACATTAAACAATACTCACACATAAAGGTTACTACAGGATATGAATCTGTATAAAATAAATACCTTCTCCAGTCTGTGAAGTAGTAGTGATTGGCATAGGACACCATGCTAAAGGGGTAGTTCAGGTTACTGTGTATCACACGTCTGCCCGTCCCATTTGGTGATATACATTCAACCCGCTTGGTTCCTGTTCACATAAATACATTAGATAACGATTAATTAAACATTAACATTACTCAAAAGTCAGTCCTTTATAGTGAGATTTTAAGATTTTACCTGCATCTGCCCAGCACACCTGTCGTGTGCTGGAGTCGTAGGTCAAAGCGTTTGGCAATCCAATGCCATCCCGCACCAGAACCCGTCGGTTTTGTCCATCCACAGAGGAGCTTTCGATTTTAGGAGCTTCTCTATTCCAGTCAGTCCAGAAGAGGGTTCTGTGAGAAAATCCGGTTTTAGTCAGTATATAATTGAAATTCATGTTTTCCAACAAATAAAGAACGAAAGACACAAAACCGCTCTGCTCTGTTTAGCACTCATTCAAAAAAGATGTCTCAAAGAAATGCCTAAGAGAGAAATTAGGTTCCTCTGATAATGGTAAATAAAAACAAGCATCCTCACAGTTATGCCAAATCGCTTGCCAAGCAAAAATATTTAGAACCATGATGTGATTGCAGATATTTTTCCAAGCATAAAATCCCAATTTCACATCATTGGATACACAGCACATTCCCAAAACAAAACATTACGCAGGCAAGCAGCTAACGTGCTGGCATTAATTCCAAACACAGTTTTGCACGATTTAACCTTTGATACCTAAAGCTCTCAAATAATGTGCCCGGCATCAACCCAGATGTCTGTTTAATCTAAACCTTAACCTCATACACACATACATTTATGTCTTTCCAGGAACAAATTAACACAAGTATGTCGCAGCAAGCATAAAACATGCATTTGTAGCTATTCTCCCAGCCCATGAGGTTTGTGTTATATGTCCTGTCCTCCACCCAAGCTGGGGCGTTCAGCTCCAGATGTTTGTGGACTTCTTGGCCCACACGTTGCCTGGCCTCCCCTGAGACCAGAGAGCCGGGCCAGACACTGAAGCAACACTAACATCTGGACCAATTTGTAGCAATGCACTCTTTTTTCTGTCCTGCCTCCCAATGTCTTAACCTGTGTTATAACCTTCTCTTGCTTTTTTTTATATCGTGTCTTGTTCTCCTTCCTCTTTGACCCTTCCAAAGTCACTCAGCACTATGCACAAAAGGTTTTGAAGTGTCATTGTAAAGGAAACATGGGAAGTCGATGAGGAAGAGGAAATGAGGGTTCATTAAATGGAGATTCCCCTTTAGGTTCACAAAAGAAGGCAATTACCAAACCGAGGGCCTTCGGCCGTTCCGAAAGACTTTCGAGGGCCTTTTAAAAAACAAGCGTAGAGTATAAATAACACGGTCTCACAGAAGTCATTGAAACATATTTTGTTTATTACCAAAAGCCAAACAAAACGAATTTATTAATAGATTTAAATAAAGACAACAATGCTAAAATGTTTTCACATTTAAAGCACTCTTCTCTTAAAAAATGCAAGAGCGATCAAAAAAGCAATCCTAGTTTACCAAGTTTGGCAAAACTGCCTAAAAGTGTTATGTATTGCATGCCAGGACAGTTGTTTGAGGTGTTCAAGTATCATTTCGGAGTTGTGCAACACATACCCTGTAGAGGAGTCCACGATGATAGCTCTGGGATTGACCAGATCTGTGTCAAATAAAACCTGTCTGTCAGTTCCGTCCAGATTTGCCGTTTCGATCTTATCCGGTGTGCTGTCAACCCAAAACAGTTTCCTACGCCTAACATCAACAGCAAGACCTTCAGGACTCATCAGACCTGAAAAAAATTGCCATACACAAAAACAATACAATTTCACATGGTCTCATTCATTTACATTTATATTTATTCATTTGGCAGACGCTTTTGATAGACACTGCAGAGCAAACAGGGGTAAGGGGACTTGCTCAAGGGCACTTAAGTAATTGCGTGATGGCCTTGATAATCCAACCATCAATCTTCTGCTTACAAGTCCAACTGACCATCTGACGCTCTTTCCTGTTCATCTTTTGTATTAATGATGCATCCATTTTTGATTATCCAAAACACAAATGTGTTTGTACTTTAAATTGGGATAAAAGTGTCTGCCAAATGCACGAATGTTACTGTAATAGTTTAATGGAGTGGGACAGAACCTGCATTGATGATAATCTCAGGTTCTGATCCTGGCTCCAGACCAGCTCGATTGATGGTCCGCCCAGCCAGATCCGTCCAATACACTTTCCTTTCTCTGCAGTCATAATCAATGCCGACAACTATAGACCCCTGCGAATAAAAACACGGTATTATCATGCTATCAGTTAACTTGCAGACTTCAATTTTTCAGTGAAAAGAGCCTCACATGTAAAGCAAGCAACACTGAAGACCTCTGCTTGTCCATCTGTGTGCCATTGAGGGGCAAAACTCCAATCTGCTGCCCTTGAGCATACAGAAGAGATGTGCCTGTTGGAGGCGGAGTCACGTCTGGACGTGGCAGTGGACGCATAGTGGGAGGGGCCACAGTGGGTATGCCTATCACCAAATGTGACAAGTATCAAATTTTATTTACTGCTGAACCTTTAAGAAAAATAACCAAACATCAGTCACAGCGGTACTCACATGCAGGTTTCACAGCATCATGTGAGCGGGTTCCAGGTACCTCTCGACCATCTCTGTCCACACACCAGCAGTAGCTGCTGTCTCCGTAGCACTGCACCGGGTTAAACTCACCAGCGGTGTCACACTGCGGCAGATAATGGTGGGATTCAGGCTGACCTCCATAATGCTCCACAAGACTGGCTCTCCAGCGCTCGCAGACCGTCTCTGGACGCTGGGTTGGTGGCACGATGACTGGGTGGAGAGGAAAACAGAAATATGTTAGAAATGTTAAGCAATGTGGGTATACAGTGTATTTATTTAATATTACAAAATATTTTGCCAATATATTTTTTTATTGTTATTTTTAATATATTAAACAAATAAATTATTATTCTGAAAGATAATGATATTGATAATACCAATTTTATTCTGTAAATTATTATTACTGTTATTATTATTATTATTAATATAAGCTATTTGAATTTATGTGGTAGTTGTCATGTTTTATTTACACTCTTACTAGGGTGTCAATCCTAACTAATTGTGATGAAACTTAATATTTAAATAAATGAGTTATATTAATAGTGACACTTATTATAATAGTGAAATGTTTCTTTATTTGTGGCCTTATATTTTACAAACTAAAAATAATGTACATAAGCAAGCATGCACAGGTCAGGTCCTCTCTTGATGTTCATCTTCAAAGTTCACTTAAAGCATCCCGTGCCCTCTTAAATGTGCATCTAATCTTTACAAACTGAGAAGACCACCAGCTGCCTGTGAAGTCCAGAGCATTCTGACCTGAATTTACAGCATGGTACCATAGCGTGTGAAGTGTGGGATTGGAAGGCTTAACAGACACACAAATTACATCAATTTTATAGTCAGGTCTGTTTAAATCAGCCTCTGTGTACAAAACCAGACCACAGACCTCCTGACCTTTTTTCCATCAGATGAGCTCATGTACAGTATGCTTGTGCAAAAAATACTTTTTTGCATTTTATCAACTCCATCCAAGCGGAGATTGTAAGGCATCATTGTTAGCAGTGCAAAAGCTCTTACACATACTGAATATACTGTCATTTTCTCGAAATAAAAGTGTTAGAAATTTCATAAACATACATTTTATTAATTCCCTAGAAATAAACTGGACCTTGGCCAGTCTAAAACATATTCAAGTTTATGCATGTAATTCGTCTCTTTTTTTGCTTATTCCAAATATCAAAAGCACATTTTCATTTTGGCTGTCTTTAGCAGAACAACAATGAAACAGAAATAGGAGATATTTGTAACTGTGCTGGAATGGAAGACATTTTTTGACGCTGTTGACATTCTGCTCTGAAATCTCACACAACACAGACCAGACTGGACTCTATGTGGTCTGCAAGAGATTACACTGATTACTCACATATGATGAGAAACTACTTAGCAAATTAGAAAGCCCACAATTTGCAAGCAGCATTATAACATTAAAAACAGACATTAGATGTGACCATGGAAACATGTCTTGCCTGATTAAAAACAATTTGTCAGAACCCGGAAAGCCATTTTTGTGGGACCAATATCTAAAATGAAATACAGCACACTGGAGTGAACATTTTCTCATTATTTTATAAAACTTTGGATCTGAAGGCGGTTCCCTATATGTCTGAAATAAGTTTAATTTACAAAAATATGATTTAGCAGAAAGTCAATAGGATTGCGAAATAAAATTCTTTAAAAAGCATCCCAGGGTAAGACCTTACGAAATGACAAGAAAACATTTCTGCAAATTCTAGTTAAAAAGTGATTTCACTGAAGATTATTTATTTAATTTTTTTTAGATATAACATGATTATGATACTTCTCTTTGTTTTATTTCATAGTTTTGATGAGTCTATTGTTGATGAGTCTTTTATTAAAAAATATGAATTCATAGGTGAGTAAGTGTCCCAAAACTTTTGACCTTAAGTGTAAATTATGGCAGATATTGCTTTCTATTATGACTAATAAACCTACACGATTCTTGATATTGAACACATTACACAAGAGTCAAACAAGATGTTTGTAAACGGTTCTCTTACTCGGCTGATCACAGTTTCTCCGTGGGCTTCCGGGTGGCGTGCGAGTGCCCGCTCTCTCCTGTCCCGTACTGTCCACACACCAGCAGTGACCTGTTGACCCGTGACACTGCTGTGGTCTGTACTGACCCTCATCATCACACTGAGGGATGAACGCTCCTAACAAAGGCAAACCATCTGCTTCACCCTGAGAACTGTCTCTGTGATGCTCACACCGGGTTTTGGGACGAACTTGGAGACGAAGACAAGAGAACAGAATGCTTTTCCTTATTAAACCTCTGGACACACTGATCTAATAACTCTATATTTACTTCATACAACTCATCTCATACCTGGCACATCACAGTTTCTCCGTGGGCTTCCGGGAGGCGTGCGAGTGCCTGCTCTCTCCTGTCCCGTACTGTCCACACACCAGCAGTGACCTGTTGATTCATGACACTGCTGTGGTCTGTACTGACCCTCATCATCACACTGAGGAATAAAAGCTCCTAACAAAGGCAAACCATCTGTTTCACCCTGAGAACTGTCTCTGTGATGCTCACACCAGGTTTTTGGTCGAACTTGGAGACAAAGAAAAGAGAACGGAATGGCCTTCCTTATTCAACATCTGACATACTGATCTAATAACTCTATATTTACTTCATACAACTCATCTCATACCTGGCTCATCACAGTTTCTCCTTGGGCTTCCGGGAGGCGTGCGAGTGCCCGGCCTCTCCTGTCCCGTACTGTCCACACACCAGCAGTGACCTGTTGACCCGTGACACTGCTGTGGTCTGTACTGACCCTCATCATCACACTGAGGGATGAACGCTCCAACCAAAGTCAAACCATCTACTTCACTCTTAACACTGTCTCTGTGATGCTCACAACGAGTTTTGGGACGAACTTGGAATACACAAAAGAGAGAAACCACAATGTTATTCTTGAACCCTCTGAATACACTTATCTAACAAATCTATAAATGCACACATCTCCATTTTAAACATAATCACGTTCTGTAAGTCATCTCATACCTGGCTCATCACAGTTTTTCGGTGGGCTTCCGGGTGGCGTGCGAGTGCCCGGCCTCTCCTGTCCCGTACTGTCCACACACCAGCAGTGACCTGTTGACCCGTGACACTGCTGTGGTCTGTACTGACCCTCATCATCACATTGAGGAATAAAAGCTCCTAACAAAGGCAAACCATCTGCTTCACCCTGAGAACTGTCTCTGTGATGCTCACACTGGGTTTTTGGACGAACTTGGAGACAAAGAAAAGAGAACAGAATGCTTTTCCTTATTAAACCTGTGGACACACTGATCTAATAAGTCTATATTTACTTCCTACAACTCATCTCATACCTGGCTCATCACAGTTTACCCGTGGGCTTCCGGGTGGCGTGCGAGTGCCTGCTCTCTCCTGTCCCGTACTGTCCACACACCAGCAGTGACCTGTTGACCCGTGACACTGCTGTGGTCTGTACTGACCCTCTTCATCACACTGAGGGATGAACGCTCCAACCAAAGTCAAACCATCTACTTCACTCTTAACACTGTCTCTGTGATGCTCACAACGAGTTTTGGGACGAACTTGGAAAAGACAAAAGAGAGAAACCACAATGTTATTCTTGAACCCCCTGAATACACTTATCTAACAAATATATAAGTGAACACATCTCCATTTTAAACATAATCACGTTCTGTAAATTATCTCATACCTGGCTCATCACAGTTTTTCGGTGGGCTTCCTGGTGGCGTGCGAGTGCCTGGCCTCTCCTGTCCCGTACTGTCCACACACCAGCAGTGACCTGTTGACCCATGACACTGCTGTGGTCTGTACTGACCCTCATCATCACACTGAGGGATGAACGCTCCAACCAAAGTCAAACCATCTACTTCACTCTTAACACTGTCTCTGTGATGCTCACAACGAGTTTTGGTACGAACTTGGAATACATAAAAAAGAGAAACCACAATGTTATTCTTGAACCCTCTGAATACACTTATGTAACAAATCTATAAATTCACACATCTCAATTTTAAACATAATCACATTCTGTAAATCATCTCATACCTGGCTCATCACAGTTTTTCGGTTGGCTTCCGGGTGGCGTGCGAGTGCCCGGTCTCTCCTGTCCCGTACTGTCCACACACCAGCAGTGACCTGTTGACCCGTGACACTGCTGTGGTCTGTACTGACCCTCATCATCACACTGAGGAATAAAAGCTCCTAACAAAGGCAAACCATCTGCTTCACCCTGAGAACTGTCTCTGTGATGCTCACACCGGGTTTTTGGTCGAACTTGGAGACAAAGAAAAGAGAACGGAATGGCCTTCCTTATTAAACCTCTGGACACACTGATCTAATAACTCTATATTTACTTCCTACAACTCATCTCATACCTGGCTCATCACAGTTTACCCGTGGGCTTCCGGGTGGAGTGCGGGTGCCCGCTCTCTCCTGTCCCGTACTGTCCACACACCAGCAGTGACCTGTTGACTCATGACACTGCTGTGGTCTGTACTGACCCTCATCATCACACTGAGGAATAAAAGCTCCTAACAAAGGCAAACCATCTGCTTCACCCTGAGAACTGTCTCTATGATGTTCACACTGGGTTTTGGGTGGAACTTGTGGACAAAGAAAAGAGAACGGAATTGCATTCTTTATTCAACCTCTGACATACTGATCTAATAACTCTATATTTACTTCATACAATTCATCTCATACCTGGCTCATCACAGTTTCTCGGTGGGCTTTCAGGCGGCGTGCGGGTCCCCGGCCTCTCCTGTCCCGTACTGTCCACACACCAGCAGTGACCTGTTGACCCGTGACACTGCTGTGGTCTGTACTGACCCTCATCATCACACTGAGGGATAAAAGCTCCAACCAAAGTCAAACCATCTACTTCACTCCTAACACGGTCTCTGTGATGTTCACACTGGGTCTTCGGACGGACAGGATGTTCTAGGAGTACACAAAAGAAAAAACAAAATTTTATCTATTAATAAAGACAATTTTTTTTTTTTTATCAATGTGTGTATTGTTGATAATTGAGTGTATTTAAGTATACAGGAGAATAATATCTTCGAAAAGTAACACATAAACAAATCTTAAAATCCACACCAAGACCTCAACGTCACATCCTGTAGTCTCTTACCCGGCTCATCACAGTTTCTCGGTGGGCTTCCGGGTGGAGTGCGGGTGCCAGCTTTCTCACGGCCCACACTGTCCACACACCAGCAGTGACCCGTGGACCCATGACACTGCAGAGGTCTATACTGACCATCCTCATCACACTGAGGGATGAATGCTCCTAACAAAGGCAGACCATCTTCTCCACCCTGAGAACTGTCTCTGTGATGCTCACACTGGGTCTTGGGACGACCTCCTTACAAAGGACGAGACATTGTCAAATCATTACGGGACTTTTGAAACAAATTGTATAATGAAAGGTGTATCCACACCAGCCTTTAACATGGTGTCTAACTTGTCTTCAATGTCTCAGGCCCTACCGTTCTCAGGATGGCACTGGAAACCATCTCCGTGAAATCCGGGTTGGCACTGGCAATAGAAAGATCCCGGAGTGTTGGAGCACAAGGCCTGACTGTGGCACAGCTGGTCACGGCACTCGTCCACATCTGGACAAGAGAACAACTCATTGAGTAAACCCACCAATACAACTCAACGTCCTAGCAGAAGATATGACTACATTCCTCCAACGTCAAACCCAGATATTATATATTATATATTATAACCAGATATTCTCCCACTTTAGCTTGAAAGCTAAAAGCTCCCATAATCCTCTGCTAAAGGCTTAAAGGAAGGAGAAGAGTTAACTATCTTCTGACCCCCTCGTGTTCTTCAGCTGCGAGTCTCCTACGCACATTCCCCAAATGAGGACATTGGGTCATTGTTTCAAAGTACCCCCCCTTCCAAAAACATTTCTGGTAACCACTGCCTCTCTCCGTCTGGATTTTCACCAACTTTAGCCTCTGTAACACTTCACATCCCACTGACAAGACACAATCCGGCATGAGTCACATATTAATTGCTGACCAAAGTACAGTAAAGCATTATTCAGAATGTAATTTAAAATAAATGTATTCGCTTTCGTACATAAAAAGCAATGAGATTGAACGCAGAAGTCAAATGCATTGTATTGTGGGTCAAGATATCCATCACAGTGTGCAAGGCTTTTTAGGAAGAAGACTGTGAATTGTTCTGTATTTGTTTAAATAGTAAAAGTAGTGAACTATTTATTATTTTCAAAAGAGATAAAACTTTTGCATACATATAAAGATGCATAAAAAAAAAATAATAAAAATAATAATAAAATAAATAATTAGAGATGAAACTTTTACCTTTGTATTTTTTATTAATGTTTATGAAATTCAATCTCAATTAAACTCTATTTTATTTATTGTATTATTTTTTATCTTTTAATTATTTCTTTATGCATCTTTTTATCTGGAAAAACAACTGACATTTCCCAAAAAATCTGATCCCACAGCTCATGTAAAAGATTATTATATAATTGCTGTTGTGAATCTGAGTAGTATAAGAAAACTTAAAATCATTAATTTTGGTTTATTTTTTACCGAAAAATGACTCATTTCAGCTTCCAAGATTTGTAACAATTCAAAAAGTAACAAATCTTTCATTTTTACCCGATAATTTGTTTTCATTTTAATTCAAAAAGAAATTAGAAAATTATAAAAATTATATAAAATTATATAAAAATTACCTTCAAATTGTCTTCTTTTTCTTAAGGGTAACCAAAATGTAATATTTTATGTACATTTACTCAACCTTTTGTCGTTTCAAAATGCAAAACTTACTTTCTTTTGCAGAACACTTGACAAAATATTTTTTTTCATTATTGTAACCAAACAGAGGTGGTATTCCATTCACGTCTACTGCAGGGAACCAAAATTAATGCAAATGAATGGGTATCATTGTTTTGTCTGTTACCCACATTACAAAATATCTGTTCTAAAGAAGAAAGAAAGTCATACAAGTTAAAAATGACAATAAATGCTTCCATCCCTCTAACATTGCTCATTGTTTTCTTCCCATATTCTGAAAGGTTGTGGTTTTAAGGAGATACATTATTTTTCACAAAACAACAGCAATGAGTTTCTGTGGCTCAACAGGTAAACATGGTGCAAGCATTACCACGGGTACGAATATTGGAATCCAGATGTGTAAAAACATTGACTGCAGAACACACTGGAATGTGGGTAGATTTGTGTTTAATGGAGGTAGGGGTCACGAGAAAGTCTCTTACCCTGACATGTTCGTCCATCAGTTCCAAATTCAAACCCGTTTTCACACTGACAGCGATGGCTTCCGGGCAGGTTGACACATTGGGAGTGAGCGCCACACAAACTTAGACCTTCTGCACACTCATCCACATCTGCAACGAGAAAGAGAGCACACAGTTACAAACCAGACTCATCTTAAAACATGTGAGGCATGTGTTCTGTGGTGTTCGTCAAGCACATCTTCAGATGCTGGAGAGATAAACCATGCCCTGAGATGCTGACATTTTGATGACAGAAGGACGTAGATGGGGTCTTGTCTCTGTCTGTGTGCGTGAGAACAGGCCCGAGGCTCGGGTGGGTCAGGGGCTGGTCAGCAGGAGACCTGGTTTTTATCATTGATAATTACAGGGGGGACAAAAACCACAACACCTCCCCCTCACTCTTTTTTCATCCCTGATTTTTTTCTCTGCGCTCTTTTCTTGACCCCCTATATTATCTGAGACAGGTGATGAAATGATCCTCAAAAAGGAACATTGTGCCTCTAAACACACTCACAGCCACATGTAATCAAACAAAGAGTAGCAATTGAAAAGCTAATACCTTTTAGAATTAATTTCTTCCAACAACTGTAATTGTAAGGGTTAGTAAATTCTTCTGTAAGAACAGGCCAGATGTGTTTGTTCCATGTTTCATCAAAAGTCATGAAAGTTAACTATTTAATTGAAATATAATAAAAAATGTAATTAATAATAAAATTGTTTATATTTTATATATTTAGTAAAACCAAACACTGTTTTATTCCATATTTTGCCAAAAGTCATTAAATACTGTATCATATATATAAAAACATACATTTAAGAAAGTAAAACTTAACCCCATAAAAATGTTATATTTTATAATATATTTCATCGAAAGTTATTAAATATATGTGTAATTCAAATCTAACAATGGATGTAACTAATTATGAATATAGTAAACCGTAACCCTGTAAAAAAGAAATGCTTTGTTGCATATTTGATAACATTTTATTAAAAAATTTAATCTAATTAAAATCTAGCCATGGATATAATTAACTATAAGAATTTTTATATATTATAAAATAATTAACAACCACAATTATAGAAATTGTAACAAAGAGTTTATTTAATTCAACAATAAGTTATTAGTGATTGTTAATGCATTTTATTTCAAATTTTGCATATTTCAGCATTATATCTAAAACTAAATTGTATTAAAATAAAACAAATAGATAAAAATAAAATTTTATTTTATAAATGTTAGGAAATAGTTGAATGCTCCAACATTACAACCAAGGAAAACTGACCCAAAACGGGGTGACTGAACACACTTGTGTGATTTGTCACCTTTGTGGCAATGAGGTGTGATTATAATTTATTTTCAATCAAGGAAACATCATAGGACCTAAAAGCCTCTCTTAACAAACATATGAGGATGTGGTCACCACTCGTGTGCCACACCGACGTCTTTGTTTGTGTCTAGCCCTTCGGCTCGTATGGCTCAGTAACAGTGGGAGGGAGAAGATGAGAGACATCAGACGGAGAAAACACCCTGGGTTTCCTCCACTTTGTGTCTGACTCATGGGATGACAAACGGCTGGCCGTGTTAATGTACGTTGGTGATGACCCCACTCATGCTCAAACCACAGTGTTGACGTTACACAGATGCGCAGCTGTAATGATGGTGTAGTGCTGGGTTATTCCTAAAGCACTCCAGGCCCTCAACATATTAAACACAGTGTCAAGCACCAGGATTGGAATTTTGGGTGTTTTGGGGAAGAAGGAACATATAAAGAAGATATTTACATTCAAAACCTCTTACCGTAACAGTTGTGACCGTCTCCCCTGTAACCAGTGGCGCATTGGCACGTGAACAGCTGTTCCTCACCCGGCACGCACTGCGCTGTTGTGTCACAGTCATGGTTTCCAGTGTAACAGGGGTTTAGGTTTTCTTGCTCTGGGTCTCCTTCTGTGGAAATTTAAAAAATGGTCAACAAGAATAATCTTGAGATCCATTTTTTCTTTGGCAAGAATTGGTCTCATAGACATCAATTTAATTATAAAGCAAACTTTCTCAAGTGTCTTAGACATTTCTTAAGTGAAAAAGACACATGTTATTATAAATGTTTGACACAATATGAGCTCAGGTTTGCCATGTCTACAATTATAAGCCAATTTAATTAAAGATCTCAACATAAAATATAGAAATTCTCATTTTATATTCCCTAATTCAGATTTATCCATGCAATTGATATTCTTTTAAAATCAAACAATTTGACTTATTTTGTCAGTTTAAGTAAAAATCAATACTCACAATCTATAACAAAAAACTCCTAGGTTAATATCAATACAAATGTATGTTGAAAACAGCCTTAAATGGAAAATGTTCACCAAATTGAAAATTCTGTCATCATTTACCCTTTTCATTTTAATCTTGTATGTCTTTCTTTCTTACAAAGCACAAAATAAGATATTTTGTAGAATGTTGCAGCTAAAAATGATTGGTCTCCTTTGACTTCTATTGTATGCACACAAAATCATTGCAACTCAATAGGGACTAGCGGGTTTCTTTTCCCAACATTCTTCAAAGTATCTAATTTGTGTTTTGCAAAACAAACTAAACCACACAGGTCTAAAATGTCAATAGAGTAATAAAATTATACAAAATTTCATTTGAGGGGAACTTTATTTTCAGTCTCTTCTTTGAACCCAATCGAGTTCAAACTTTTCTTGCCAGTTTAAAATCAACACAATAATTGCAGTGCTGTATATTCAAGACGTTAGGCCTCTATACCACAACGGGAAACAAGCACTGGAAATCTGACTCACAGATGCATGTTTGTGTGAGTCACCCCAGCTGTCACATAATCCCAAGAGACATCTCCCATGAAAAAAAACAAAGGGAAAATAAACTCACTACAGTAATCTCATGTGAGGATGCTGGAATATCAAGACCAGACATGAACCGAGTGATGCTATAGAACCTCAGACGGCTCACAGACACTGAGTAATGTGTCTAAATGCTCATTGGTATGTTAACAAATGGAGAGGTGTGAAGGCTTTGCCTCAAATGGTCCATCCTTCCTCAAATGACCTTAGGGGTCAAAGCACTTGACCTGAAAAACACATCACCTTTCAATAAGATACAAAACTAAGGGTGCTTCACACAGCATAAGAACAGACCACCTATGTACTTCTTTACTAGAAGACATTACAGAACGTCTTCCAGGACACCCATTCGGGATAGCATGAGGGATCCATTGCCGAGACCCCTGGGCCATCCCGACTGCCTTCACTCCCACGGAACGCCTTCTCATCACACATTAAAAACTGCTTGATTTCCTCACCCCAGGCCAAGGACCAATTTGGCCAATTATCAAAGGCAGACAGGAAGACTTTTGTTTGAGCAGGAGAGAATGAGAGAGACGGTCCCCTTTAAAGTGACTCCACAGGGGAGGGTGAAAACTCAAAGACGAATGTTGCCAAAGTGGGCAGGAGGGGGTCCCTGGTTCTTTTTAACTTGGTGTTAATTAAAGGGACAGCGATGGACCGGTGGGGTGGAGCTCTGGGTAAGACAAGACTTTGAGGGAACAACGGGGGATGACAAATCAGGTGGGAAACTGAAGTCAAGACCAAGAGAGGAACACACACGATAAACATATGTTAGTAGGTGTTTAGGCCAAAGTGTCCTCTTTAATACTCTGAAACCAACTTCTGATGACATTTGAATTGGTCCTCGCTACTAAGAATGACCATGACAAACATTGCAACACGCACTACAAACTCTGTACCGGTGTTACCGAATATAGACCGAGTATGGTTTTAAACACGACAACCACTGAGACTCATCTCAGATCTTTAAATGTCAGCTGATAAGAAATGACTGTGAGGCTGTTTAAAGTATCGTACTACCCCACTATACTTACTATTTCTGGGAGTCATATTACGTATATTCTGTAAAGTATTGGGATTTTGTACACATTAATAATGACAGGATTTGTTTTGTGGAGGTGTTTGGACTTACTTTGTCTAAAGATAGTATGTATATTTAACATTTGCTCCTATTGCCAAAATGCTAACATTGACATTAAATGTGTCCTAATAAACTTGAAACATCCTACATATTCTTATTCGTTTTTAAATGTTTTATATTTGATATTATATATATACAGTAAATTTGATACAGCAAATATGAATAAAGTTTTCCATTCTCAGTCAAGGAGGAGCAAAGTATATCTTGTAAAATGTAGATAATAATCATGTTATTATTTAAAACTTTATTTCAGAATATAATCCTAGAATAAACCATAAACCTGGGGGTAAAGCTAAAATAGATCACATTTTAGATGGTAATCTTAGAATAGACTGAATATAATGGATTTTGAGTCAACTTTATGTGGCTTGGTAGATACTACAAAATATATAGTGTTTTGAAAACAGAAAGTATATTTTTTCCAGCGGAAAATATGAAAATAATTGTGTAAAGTGATAATTTCTCCTAATTTGAATTTGAATATTTGTAAGTTTACATAATAAATGAAAGAATTAATTTAACAAATATAAAGTTGTAATACACACCTAATATTTTGGTTGAATTCTAGTAAAATATTCAAGTAAAAAAAATCGGTGTAACTTCAACATAAAAAGAATATTTTTTTTTTGCCTTTTTGCATTTAAAATCTAGAGGGTGGTGATTAAAATAAAAATTTAATTTTTGACTTATTAACTTGTAGGAGAATTTGCAGATTCCTGCAAATGGGATGGCAAAGCTCATTTTTATAGGGCAGCTGTGCCCTTATGCCAACCTTGTGGAGACGCCACTGCAGACAAGGTATCCAGATCCTTAAATCCCTTCATGTTCACACCCCTGAGGACTATAAAGACATCACAAGGTGATCTATAGCGCTGTGTAAAATGTGATCCTTTCATCAGAACAGATAAAGTGTCACCACTGGTGTAATTGCACTACTAAATGTCAATCTCAGACAGACATAGGCAGCTGTGTTGTCAAACTTCTGGGGAAGGAGATGCATGGATCTCTTGGGTACAGTGATTCAGGGTGTTCTTCGTTCTCACACAACATCTCTCTGCAACCATTTATCCAACATCACCCTCCAAACAAATCATAAAGAAAACAAAATGATAACAGCTGGAGGGGATTGTATTTACAATCTGTGTCTTAAATAACTTTTCTTAAGTTGAGTAAATGAATGTGGCTTTATGTTAACCCTCCTTATGAAATCCATTATAAGGGAAATAAAGGTCATATTAGGTTTTGACGATTGAGACACGTGATGGTCCTTTAGGATACGATCTTTACTTCTTGGACACAAAACAGCTGGGGATGTGCTGATCCCAGCCTCACTTATCATCTTAAAGTCAACATCTTCAGCAACAGCCAGGAACCGCACGATCATACAAACCACAAACCTGTCCCATTAAACCTTCTCAGGGGAACAACCTTCCCATACAAGGACATAAAATCATAGTTTAAAATAGAAACGTTTGATTTATCCCACTAGGGAACACAAAGGATTAAAGGGATTTCTTGCTAACACGAGCTCCATAAAATACTACAAGCCCATCACCGGTATCACTTCACAGACTCGGTTCATTTTAAGTGTGCTGGGACTAACGCCAGGCTGTGGTAGAAAGCAGCAGGTGGTTCAGGGTGGTTGTCCTATTTGCATGATGGGAAGGCAGCTGAATTCAAGCACTATGTGAAAGCCAGACGTCTCATTGCTATGTCTATCAGCGAGTTAATAAAGAAACTATTCCAAAAATGAGGGGCGGTATAAACTAAGGAAGAGGCCGTATGCAAGGGGGCATGCAATGTTAAGAGCTCTGTTTCGTTTAAATGAATACAGGATATTGTAGATTTCAAGAAATCTAAGAAACCAAAATAAACAACAGATGGGACTTGAAATTATTAACGTGGTGTTAACGTAGTCCTGTCATCTACTGTTCCATGGTTGACATTTAAATCTGGAATAGTGATTTGCTCACCCACATTACATCTCAAATGTTGTGTGTGCACATTTAAGTTGGTTCTTAATCTATTATTTAATCTTAAGAAACGTTCAGGTTGTTTGATCTTATACAGTAGCAGGAATGCTGGATTTTCCAGGACTTTATATGCAGAGAGTGCCTTGGAACCTTACCTCCAACAGAGCCAATCTTGTTGGTGATGGCGTATCGAAGAATACGTTCCTCTTTGACGAACATAACGAATATTCGCTCAATTCTCAGCTCCTGCGTCTCGAGACGGCTGCGGGGCCCGTGACTGCAGTCTCTGTATGTGATGTTCTGTTTGACCTGGAGTGTGAAAGTCTCTGATCCTTTCTCAGCAGACACGACTGTGAACTCACGCACGGATGTAGAGGTTATCACTGTTAAGAGACAGAAATAAAATGATAGCCATTATAAGCTTAATATAAGCTTCAATCACGGTTATTACAATTTAGAAAATCTAAATGAAATAAATTTTTCAAGGTAAATTAAATTAAAATTAGAAATGTTGAATCAGAAATAAACTTAATTGAGTTTAGGTTATGACACCTTAAGAAAAATCTGATTGTTGCCCCTCTAAAATTTAAAACATTTTAAACTTTAACCAGGCAGATACAATGAATACTTTAGATACTTTAATTCTACCAAAGAACACAAAAGAAGATATTTTGAAGAATGTTCCTATTGACTTCTATTATATTGACACAAAGACATAGCCAGCGAATGGTTACCAAAAATTTTCCTTTAAATTTTTTTTCGAAATATCTTCTTTTGTGATCTACAGAAGAAAGTCTTACAGGTTTGAAATAATGACTTATTTTGGGGTAACCTATCCCTTAAACTGAAATAAAAGAAAAAATTAAATAAAAATAAACAAAACAATGACAACGTGGCAAAAGCCCATAGTGAAATTAATTAAAAAATGAATTTTAAATATTAATAAACTACACAAAAATACAAGAACTGTGCCTTTGAAAAATCCAAAACTGCACAAAAACATGAGAGATCTCTTTAGATTTCTTTAGCATGCGTTTCAGACAGGGTTTCCTATGAAAGGAAATATGGCAGACAGGAAAAGTAGACTGTGCTTTTTAAGTCATTCTTATACATTTGACTTCCAACACTCAGTTAAATAAATACAGATTTATAGATCTTTTATTATTCTTTATAACTAAACATCAGCCAACACTAACGCACCTCCCTGCAAGAACTTACATGAAGGATAATACTGGTAGGTGTCTTTAAATGGCTCCATCTGCACGGTGGAACCAGGAGGAATGAAGGGAAGGCTGCCTTCCAATTGAGTATCCACACTGAGGTAGTTCTGGGTGTCCAAACCCGTCGCCGTCTGGATGATGCTGAGACGCTGGTTACCGGGATAGAATGTCACGTCGGCTCGGCGAGTAAATTCAGCACCTGTAAAAAAATAGTTCAACATGTCAAATAACATCCAGATGGGAGTTATAAGGCTTGTCGTGAAGATTTCTGTGTTTCTCCGAAGAAAAAAAGTGAAAACACAGAACACCTGATTTAAATTAGGCGTTGAGAAAATGTAGTACGGCCTTGAAAGCAAGCCCTCATGCCCCTTGAGAAACGCTGTGGGACTCTATTAGCGAGAACAAAACCTCAGCTTTTAAAATCTTTCAGCAGGAGGCCATATGTTGAACAAACATGAAGCACCATAAAAGAGGCAGATGATGAGATCATGATGGCCTCACCGGTGATACTGAAGCCATTAAGGCTGTTTGGCAGCTCCAGGGCAAAGAGCCATCCAAATAGACCTCCGATGGGGGCCACGGGCATGAGGGCCCAGCCCAGCGGCTCTGGGACCTCACTGATGGCGGTGTACGCCCGTCCATCGCCCACTACTATGTATGCGTGCAGGTCGATGGTGTCCAGCTTCACCGGAGTGCCGCCCACCAGCAAGGTTCCCCTGACTTTTCCATTTACTCGATGAGGAGCACCTGGGAAGATAGGGAGAAATGTATGAATTAGATTATGAAGGATCTTGGAAAGACATTAATTCCATAATTTAAAGACTATTTAAGTTAAGTCAAAACGGTAAAGCGTTTAATAAGAAGATATATAGAACTTACATACACAATGTATATTTTATAAGCCTACATTTTGTTGTCATTATTTACATTTGAGTTTCGAATCTGTGTACATTTCTGTGTTCTGATAAATAGTAGTCAATTTGGTCCAAGAACTTGGGTTAGAAGAAAGATAAAGATACATGTTTTTCCGCTGTGTTTAACAAAACATAGAAATACGGTGTGGGAACTACTAGAGTGCAAATAAATTATGAAATAACTGGCTATTTTATTTAATATTTTTTAAATAGAAATTTTATTTCAAATTGAATAAACATCTTGGTAAAATTGTATTAACCGGAAAGCTGCTTGATAACAATTCCTTAATAATTTCATTTTATAGTAGTTGTATAATTTTAAAAGGTCATTTAAAGTAATGTTGATAAAACGTTGCCGAAGTGTTTGTTTTGGTAAACTATTCTCCTAAGTTGTAAACTTGTCTCTTAAGCTAGTATCAGTGGTTTGAGCATTTCTGACCAAAAGAGAAAATGGCAAAACCGTCCTGGCAGCAATCTGTCATTCCAGGTTCCCCCTGTCTCTCTCTCTCTCTCTCTCTCTCTCTCTCTCTCTCTCTCTCTCTCTCTCTCTCTCTCTCTCTCTCTCTCTCTCTCTCTCTCCCTCCCTCCCTCCCTCCCTCCCTCCCTCCCTCCCTCCCTCCCTCCCTCCCTCCCTCCCTCTCTCTCTCTCTCTCTCTCTCTCTCTCCACACAAAGCTCCCACTGTACACACACATATCTGACAGCCGATGAAGCTTTTCCACTGAATATTTTCTCTGAGACACAAATGTCTATCATTCAGCACACCCAGCCAGACTTTGGAACAGGCGTTAGGTTTCCTTCACAAACAGGCTCTGAACGGTTCTTAACAGGTACATTAGAGTCAAGCGTGGCCAATGTGATGTCACTAACTGTTACTGAAAACTCGTTCGAGCCGCTGAAAGATTCGTGAGGGAATTCCTGTCCAAACCCAAGTATTTCCTCCCACAAAGCTGTGTGGCAGCCTCAACTACTACGAAAACAGACTTTGGACTTAGTTGTGGGTGTTCTGCGGTACAGTAAGTTAACAGGAATGTTTATCAATTACAGCCAATTAGCAGCCGCATGGCATGCGAATGTTGCATGAGTACAAGTCATGGTTTTGGGCTGCGATGCAGATCGGTGGTGCATATCGAACCAAAACAAAGCATGTGCAAAATATAGATTGATCGAGATTTCATATGCAACATTTGCGTTTTAACCCTAAAAATACCTTTTCTGGTTGAATTATACATTCCCAGAAGTGCAGGTTTTTGGCAGGTCATGCATTCCTAGAGGTGTTTGCACGTTTTTCGTCATTTTATGTGCTGCTATTTTCTACAGTCTTACCGCTTGGCAGGCAGTGTCGACCGTTGCCATAAAATCCTGAGTTGCAGTGACAGCAAAAACCGGTGGGATAATCCATACAGTGAGCGTTCCGACTGCATTGTGTTTGGAAGCGTTCACAGGTTTCCCGATTGTCAGGGGAATATTGAATCACTGCAAAGGACAGGTGAAAGTTTGTGGTTTAGTAAAAATAATGCATTTGATTCCATAAAAGTAAAACCCCCCAAATGCATATGTAACAGGACTCATCGGTAGTGTCTCCAGATAAACCTTTATTATAGAAGGGTGGTCTCACCTCCAGAGTCAAAGTCGATTTTCTCCTCAACGCTGAACACTTGACCCCCAGAGGTGTGAGGTGGGACATCTTTCAAACGATTCGGGTACACCTGCAAGATGGCGTGCTTTGGGAGCGGCCGCTGCGGTTGCGTCACGTCGTCAGAACGGGGTTCAAGCTGAGGAACATCTCCTGGGCCAGAAACCGAAGGCTGAAGAGGAAAACTGTCAAGGGATGTTTTACGGTTGAGACCTTCCAGAACCGACGAGTCCCGATCTGGCTCGATAAACTCTGTTGTGGTGGAGTCATGGAAGTCTGGATCAATATGGTATTCGTCCTCATCTGTATCAGAGTACTCTTCATCAGGCAACTGGACAGTCATAAATGGAGAAGTTGTGGTTAAGATGTGACCTACAGCCACATCTTGTGGAAGAACAATGTTCTGGAATGAGTCTCGGTTTCCGATGTGAAAAAGCCAAACTCCTGCCGTTCCTGTATTTCCCTTCCTAAGAAGAGTTATTTTGGGAAAGAAATATTTTTAAATGAAGGAACTGTTCTAGCTTCTGAATTTAATATGGTTATGAAGTTCCTTACTGATAAAGGTTCTTGATTGATTGCTCGTTGCTTGTGACGCTGTAGTGTGGGCCCTCCTGTCGTGAGAAGAAGAGATAGGACACCTCTCCTCTGCAGAAGCCCACACGAGCTGGAAGCTCGATTTCAACATTGTACGATTCTTTGGGTCGAGTTCCAAAAAACTGCAATCCGTCCTCAGGATAAAGGAAGAGAGCGTATGTATCCCTCTCATTGTATGCAATAACTGCTTGGAATGTGTTCACCTACAAAAAAGAAAAGAAGAGCATTGCTTAGGATTCCTGTTTCCCAAAATCCTGTGCAACCCTGCAAAAAATGCTGGTGTTGTTGAAAATTATAGTGTTTGTGTGCAACAATTCTAAAATCCACCTAAATATACTGAGGACCGAGTTCCCAATGAGCAATTTCCGCATTTCCTTCTTTGAAATAAACATGCTTTAAGATGTTGCAGAAGAACTCTTTTAATGGTTCCATAAAGAACCTTTAACAACTTGGGTCTTTCATGGTATTGCTGTGGAGAACCTTTTAAGCACCTTTGGTCTATAGATGTGACATTTTTCGTCAAAACCTTAATTTCTCACAGGATGTTTTTTTTTAAACCATTTGTTTGAACCATTAAACCATTTGGAAAAAGCAAGAAATCCACAAAGTATCAGGTGTGGGAGAAATAAAAAAAAGGTTTGACTCATTGCAAGGTTGACTTTTGCATGAGATTTCTCCGTTACTTTCTGAAAATATGGTCATGTTCTCTTTTCACCTTCTCCAATTGCTTTTGATCATTTCTAACAGCTAGAAGTTCAACTAGAACCCAAATATGGTGTTTGCAGCAAGGTTCTTTTACAAAGCCTCGTGACCCACTAAACATATCCTCCAGAAGAACACTTTAATGTTATTTTTACCTCTTCCTGTTGTTTTTCACACCTAGTTGTAGAACACTCAATGAACAACTAAAGACAAGGTCTGAACTTTACAAGGATCCAGAGTCTTGGCAATATTAACAAAGGCAGGTGTTAAAACAACAGGCTCTTTTTGATGCATACCGCATGTCGTACCGCATTAAGAGTAAAATCTTAAACATATTTAACTTTCATAATGTGAAATTAAGATAATGGATGGAAAAAATAAAAAAGCATGGAAAAATCAACCTAAATTTGTAATCCTGCCTGTAAAGTCATTTAATGTGATTTATATACAACATAATGTAAGGAACATTTTGTGAGAATACAATATTGGTATATTTAATATAGACTGAGTGAGACCAGGTCAGAGATTGAAATCAATAGCCAAAATAAACTTTTCTCAGATTTAGATTGTCCAACTTTCCGGGTTTTCACAGGCAAGGTCAAAAATTGATTCAGAGGCTGAGAATATTTAAAAAGATTGTGAAATAAGTTTACATTCATGCATTTAACTGATGCTTTTGACCCACTTTTAATGTTACCCAACTTTTGTCATCATAAGTGTTTCTGGTAGGTTTTTAGCACATTTTTCAAAGGATGCCCCCACACCCCCTTCCCCCGTCTCACACGTACACACACAGAGGATGTGTGTGAAATTCCTCTTCTCCGTTTAGCACTCCAACTTGTCCTTGAGTCGGAGCTATCACCTCCGCTAATCGACGCCCACCCCATGCCCCAAAATCGGTCTTACAGAGAGCCCCAGGCCGCATGATACCAGCGCACATCCCACCTTAACACCACCCAAATCCTTCACCCAACCCCACATCTTTAAACTCATAATTGCAGGACCACACTGCCTTTAAGTCGAGCAGAAACACACCCATAAACAAGATTGTTTAAAGATGTTATAGTAAGAAAAAATGAAGGATCCGCTTAAACTGAGCTTAGTCTATTGACTTGATATAACATCACCTTTCTATCATCCATATGCACAAGAGAGCTGGAGAAGACACAGAATTAAATAAATCCCTAATAAAAACATGATGGGTCATGGTGATTCGTCACCAGGACCTCCTGACCTTTCACAAAATATCTACAGAGCGACCGACAGGAAGCATAGTAAATCAACTTGAGGATGTGCTTTCTACAAACAACCCCCTACGGCTTAAAATGTTACTGTTGCAATCAAGTGAAATTTAGTAAGCAAACATTGCTTAAGAGTGTAAACAGTGTTGGAGCAGAAGAACTCTTGAGTCAGAGAGAATGACTGGGCTTTGACTTCCCTGTGGGAGGCCAGTACAGTTCAGACAATTTATCACAGATATTAAGTCTATGGTGTGGCAATCTCCGTAGATTTATGACAGCTTTGATATAACTATTAACCACACTTGAGTCTTTAAAATTCTCTTAGTATATATAACAGGATAGGTTTCCAAAAATAACACAAAGGAAGATATTTTGAGAAATGTTTCAATGACATTGTGTCTATACAATAGACGTCAATGGCGGTTAGTGTTCTTTGGTAACCTACATTCTTCAAAATATCTATTAAGGTTTCCAAAAATGAATGTAGGAACCCTTGTGTTGTTTAAACCCAAATTAAATTCTTGTTCTGTGCAACACAAAAGAAGATATTCTGAGAAATGTCTTTGTGAATTTGTGTCCATATAATAGGAGTCAAGGGGGGCCAATGTTCTTTAGCTACCCATAATCTTTAAAATATCTACTTAGGGTTTCTAAACATAAAAACGATTTTGGTCACCCTTGTGTTGTTTGAAACCAAAAGGAATTTCTTGTTCTGTGCAACACAAAAGAAGATATTTTGAGAAATGTCTTCTATATCTGGTGTCCATTCAATGGAAAACAATGGGAGCAAGTGTTCTTTGGTAAAAAACATTCTTAAAAATATCTACTTTGGTTACAAAATATAATAATGGATTTAGACACCCTTGTCTTGTTTCGAACCCAAATACAAGTCTTGTTCTGTGTAACACAAAGGAAGATATTCTGAGAAATGTTTTCATGATTTTGTATCCATACAATAGAAAAGAATGGGAGCCAGTTTTCTTTGGTTACCCACATTCTTCAAAATATCTTCTTAGACAAATGAATTTGGTCACCCTTTTGTTGTTAGAAACTCAAATAAATTTCTTCTTCTGTGTAGCACAAAGGAAGATATTCTGAGAAATGTCGTCGTGATTTTGTGTCCATACAATAGAAAACAATGGGAGCCAGTTTATTTGGTTACCCACATTTTTCAAAATATCTTCTAAGACAAATGAATTTGGTCACCCTTTTGTTGTTAGAAACCCAAATAAATTTCTCCTTCGGTGTAATACAAAAGAAGATATTCTGAGAAATGTCTTTGTGATTTTGTGTCCATACAATAGAAAACTATGGGAGCCAGTTTTCTTTGGTTATCCTTATTCTTCAAAATATTCACTTAGGTTTCAAAGCAAAAAAATGAATTTGGTCACCCTTTTGTTGTTAGAAACCCAAATTAATTTCTTCTTCTGTGTAACACAAAGGAAGATATTCCGAGAAATGTCTTTGTGATTTTGTGTCCATACAATAGAAGACAATGGGAGCCAGTTTTTTTGGTTACCCACATTCTTGAAAATATCTTCTTAGACAAATGAATTTGGTCACTCTTTTGTTGTTAGAAACCCAAATAAATTTCTTCTTCTGTGTAGCACAAATAAGATATTCTTATTATGTGTCCATACAGTAGAAGTCAATAAGCCCAGTGTTCCTACCAACATTCTTTTAAATATCTACTTTTGTGTTCTGCAGAAAACATGTATACAAGTTTGAAATGACTTGAGGATAAATAAATGTTAATTTCCGAGTGAACTATCCCTTTAAAAGCTTGACATTTGTTTTAGATATTCAAGTTGTGTTTACAAACAGTAAATCAATGGAATGACACAAGCCCCAAGCATACCTCTCATACATCCTAGAAAGCACTTCATAAAGTGTTCAGATAGAATGATACGTGTGTATGGCTGCTCTGCATTTAAACTAGTCAGATTCATCTGGACAATGAGATTTACATCGAGGAAACAAACCGAGACCTTACGAAAGTTACAAAAAAACACTCTGTTTCTGGAACCAATAAATAACAAATGATAATACTCTAGGAGCCCTGCAGCTGTCTCTCCACAGCTGACTGGAAGAAAGACCTTAACATATACCAGTAAAGAAAAGCCCATTCATGAACACAAAATACACAAGTGACCCCAGCATGTGTTTTTTTACATCTCCAGCACCAGCACTTCTGACAAACATCCACAAACCTCTGGACCACCAGATCTAACAACAACTTTTACCATATGGTTTTAAGCAGGAGATACATTTTAGAGATTATCAGCAAATCTTTTAGAACCCTCAAACAATAGTTGTGTGCATTGCAGGTTAAATTAAATGCAGAGGGTTCCCGGCACAGATTAACAGGAATTAGGAAAAGGTATTGTATGTGCCCATGCCCTCCAGTTGAAAGATTAGATTAGATGAGTGGAACTAAATTGGGACAGACACAGATGACCAGCTTTGATAACCTCTGCCCTAAAGGGAGATCGGGATAATGCCAGACCTTCAGGGTCACATTTGGTATCACTCCATGAAGATGTCTTACCCGATCGGATAGGCCGGAGCTGCGGGAAACTTCCTCGTAAGCAGACACGTTCTCCCAGGTGGCGATGAAGGCATGGCTAGGGGTGAACGTAGAGTCCGGAAAGCCTTTTTTCACATCCGCTTCCACTCGCTCCAGCACCATGGGGGACTCGGTCTGTCTATAGTAGATGGATCCTTTACCGTTACTGGTGTCAATGTCAGCCAGGAAGGGGGCGATGACAGGGAAGTCTGTGGGGAGGCCGTCATCTACATACTGCTTCTCCATGGGAAGATCCGAGGTTGAGATGATTCCATTGGTGGCCACCTGGAACAAGCCAAACAAATCAAGACACAGAAGAGAATTAACATCAAACAAATTCTTCATAATGTTAGCATTAAAATTCCTAGAAGGAACCTAGCCATACATAAAGAAGGGAAACAGATTCTAAATAGATATTAGTACACATATGTTTAGAATTAAACATGAGTTACAATGTAATAAATATGATTTATCATAATAATGGATAAGTATTAATAAATAAATACACACTTACTTCTGATATATAAAGTTGATGTTTAGTATGAGAATAAAGTCTCTCTCACTATATATACATTGTTGCAAAATAGAATTTAATTAAATTAAATATTAAAATAAAAAACATTAGTAAAACATTAATTAAAAATTAAAAATGTTAGTTAAACATTAAATAAAAATAAAAATCATTAGTAAAACATTAATTAAAAATTAAAAATGTTAGTTAAACATTAATTAAAAATAAAAAACATTAGTGTAACATTAATTAAAAATTAAAAATATTAGTACAACATTAATAAAAATAAAAAATATTAGTGTAACATTAATTAAAAATAAAAAACATTAGTACAACATTAATAAAAATAAAAAATATTAGTGTAACATTAATTAAAAATAAAAAACATTATTGCAATATTAATAAAAAATTAAAAATATTAGTGCAACATTAATTAACAATAAAAAACATTAGTAAAACATTAATTAAAAATAAAAACATTTATGCAACATTAATTAAAAATAAAAACATTAGTGTAACATTAATTAAAAATAACATTAGTGCAACATTAATTAAAAATAAACATTAGTGCAACATTAATTTAAAAATAACATTAGTTAAACATTAATTTAAAATAAAAAACATTAGTGCAACATTAATTAAAAATAAACATTAGTGCAACATTAATTAAAAATAACATTAGTTAAACATTATTTAAAAATAAAAAACATTAGTGCAACATTAATTAAAAATAAACATTAGTGCAACATTAATTAAAAATAAACATTAGTGCAACATTAATTAAAAATAAACATTAGTGCCAAATTAATTAAAAATAAACATTAGTTAAACATTAATTAAAAATAAAAACAGAAGTAAAACATTAATTAAAATAAAAACAAGAGTTTTCACTACATAAAAGCACAACAAACAAGCAAATGCAAACATGACCAAAGGAAAGAAACCATAAGTGTACTTACATATAAATTGTCAAAGGATGCCTCATAGAAATTCATGGGTTTGGTAAGAAATAAGACGTTCGAGGTCTCATCGTCTCCTTCTTGCAGAATGACATCTCCGTAAAACAGCCCATAAGGATATAACTCACTTCTGTCAATGGCTGTAAGAGAATCAAGTGTGAGGATGAGTGCCAGAAAGCACAGAGTTCTTCTGTCCGGGATCATTGTAAGCAGCAGTCCCACACTCAGCTCGGATGGGTCTGGAGAGGACAGACTGGGATGTTGGGAAGTTTCGGACCTGCTGAAGTTTAAAGGGAGGGATGTGTGACGTCACGGAGACGGTGATTGGCTACAACTCGTTCTTCATGCACTGAATTTGTCCATATTTCATAACTTTAGAAGATACATTTATTGTAAATGAAAAATGAGGAAATTATAACCACATATTTATTTTGTATTAATTGAGCATTTGTTGAATAACATTATAAATATATTATCAAATAATTGCTGATAAAATGTAAAACGGATGTTTAGATTTTATTTATTTTCTCAATGTTGGTTTAATAAGTTTAGTTTTTTAATACCGAATTTTTCCCATGTTTGTTGGTTTGTTTTAAAGTCTTATTGTATTTCTGATTTTTTAATTGATGAATATTTGTTTTATCTGCCCAGTTTGTCTTTCACAGATGTAAAGTTTAAACGCTTTTGGCTCCATCTTGTGGCCATTTATCATAACTCCAACTGGAGATTAATAAAAGTTTAAAAGTAACAAAACAACATGCAGGACTTTAAGTAAACGCAGGACTTGTTGACAATAAAGATGAAAAAATTGTTTGTTTATTTATTTATTTAACAATAAATTCTCAAATATATTTCATAACTAGGGTTTTGTTTTAAAAGAGATTACAGAATTATTTTAACGAAAAAACTGGGCTGGACTTTACAAGTAAAACAGGATGGGTAAACAACATTGGAGATTATAAGAAAAGAAAAACTTTAAAAATAAAATGAACCTTTATATATAGTTCATTTTTCGTTTTATGAAATACTTGATTTATTTTTAGGTTATTTGACTTATAAATAGACACCAGTTTAATGCATGAAAAAACTCCAAATGGTTTAGTAAATACTCAGAAACTACTGATAATTTCATTTTACAAAGTTGTTTTTCTCATTAATGTAAAGTTGAGAAGTGTTTGTGGCGCCACCTGGTGGCTCTTTGTCATTATTTCAACAATAAAAGTTTTATTAAGACAAAAAAAGTAAAAATTGGATTTTAAAACCAACACGGAAAAATGACATTAGGGATAGTTAGAAATCATGAATGTTTGATAATATCGATATAATAACTATTAATTTCGGGATGTCCATCAAATGAGTAAATATTTGATAATATGATTACTTTTTTAGTTTTAATCATCTGACTTTTAAATATACAACAGTTAAATTTAGGTAAATCTAGAAAAATACTAAATAGTTTAATCAATAATCAGAAATCATATTACTTTGCAAAATGTAAATTTTTCACAAGTATAAAGATGAGTCTGTGGCCATTCCTCATTAATTCAATGGAGACAAAGTTGGATTAAAAAACAAAAATATGATAAAATTGGATTGGAATTTTAAATAAACATATAATGTTTTTTTAAAAGCCTATTTTGACAATTTCGATAAAATAAAAATCAACATAATTTTTTCTTTGTATTCTTGTTATGAACCTTTTGTCTGCTCCATCAATGTTTCATGCCAAATTACTTTTTTTTTTAATGTAGAACAAAATGCAGTTTTAGGCCTAAATACGACATGGCAATGCTTTAAAGCGTTTGTTTAATCTCTATAAACACTATTAAATGTATAGTAATTCATAATAAGAGTCCCTTGTGTCACATGTTGATTATTTTAAGCTCATTTTTTAAAGAAATAAACCAAAATGTTTGGGGCTGTATTTGTACCGGTACAATACACAATAAATAAACGTTGACTTTATAATTAACAATATTGTTGTTTCATGTACCAAGAAATATTGCTCGTTGTAAAGTTATTGTTCCTCGCGTACGTCAACATAACACGTCACATGTCAATGGACATGACGTCATCAAAACTAAATGGGGATTAGTATTGCACGCACTTTTTACAGAAGAAAATGTGCAAAAATATGACAAATCCAACGATTGTTGACCATAACTAATTTAGATAATAAATTAAGCAGAAATAATATTTATTAAATCAATTAAATCATGAAAATATTAGATTGTGACGTGTGCAGTTGGCAGAACAGTTCCTCTGTTTGACCACCAGAGGGCGCCAGAGTAACGCAAATCCCATCAGGCTGTTAAGAGACTTCATAATTATTACCTGTTGGAACAAAAATTGATTTAGTTTTAGATTTAAGAAACAGCTTTTCTCATTGATTATTTAAATAAAGAAACGCACGAAAATGTGTGTGTCTACTTATTAATAAAGAAAACAAAAACAGATTTGTTTGGGGAAAATGATTCTCCTCACACCATAAAACAGACATTGCATAAGGAAAAGTCAATGAGACAAAAAAACCTTCAGGCAAAACAGACAAACTTGTAAAAACTTGTTCTGATCAGCCCAATTCTGTTTCATCTGAGACATAATCTGTGTCTTCAAGTGTTTTTCAGAAGATTTTACCTGCTCTATATTTCCATTCTCATAAAAAAAAGTTTGTGAAACAAGTCTCAAATATTTGCTTTATTTATAAAACTCTGATAAATTCAAGTGATTTGTGATTCATTTATTCTTTAAGGATACAAAAATGACACATTAAAGTTTACTATCATTCTAGATGTCCAATTATTCTAAATATAGTAATTAAGTCATTTACATGTTAAGATATATATTAAAGATTTCTTGAAACAATGTAACACATACAGCATTTAATTCTGTGTCTTCCCAAACTCAAGAAAAGTCAAAAACTTTTTATAAGATTTCAGAATAGATCAGAATAAACCGAACAGTCAAATACAAAAAGTAGTAAAAATAAAAGAAAAGTATATATAAATATATAAATAAAACAACAATGCCAGGGGGGATTCATAGCTAAAAGTTGAACAGATCGAATATTCAAAAAGTTTTAACATTAAAGAAAATCTAAATTAATCCACAAAAACTTTTTTTGAAACTTTTTAGAGGAAATAAAACAAACAGAAGTTTCAATTCTTAAGTAGTTCCTCGAAGTCTGTGCGCGTCTTGAGGGTGTGGCGTCAGCACGATGACGTCATTTGCCCGTCCACACTCATCCAGAGCGGCAGCTCCTCGAGACGCCCGAGAAGTTCGGATCAAGACATCAGGACCGTCACACCGGGTCCACCGGCACCTGACCCCCAAACCCGAGACAGCACCGCAACTCTCCGAACCCGAACCTCCCGAAGTTCTCAACATCATGTAAAGCGCCGACGAGCACGTGACAAAGTTACCCGGAGATGAGCCCCGAAACCCCCGAACCGGGGAACGAAACCTGGAACCTCAGACGTCACGTGGAGCAGAACGGCAGCCCGGCCGTCAGCGCGCTGATGTTCGGAGCCGGGGTGCTCGGGAACCTCCTCGCGCTGGGTCTGCTGGAGTACCGCCGGAGGACAGAGAGGAACCGCCAGCGCCAGTCTCTCTTCCACGTCCTGGTCACCACGCTGGTCCTCACGGACCTCCTCGGAACCTGTTTGGTCAGCCCTCTGGTCCAAGCCGCCTATCAGACCAACACCACCCTGGTTGGCATGAGCGACAACCGGGCGGTGTGCAATTATTTCGGCTTTGCCATGACGTTCCTCAGCCTGTCCACCCTCTCCATCCTCCTGGCCATGGCACTGGAGCGATGCCTCTCCATAGGGTGCCCGTACTTCTACGGGAGACACATCAGCACGCGCTGCGGTTACGTCACCATCCCCTCTATATACTGCGCGTGCTTGTTCTTCTGTCTGATGCCCTTTGCGGGGTTCGGGGAGTACGTGCAGTATGCCCCGGGCACGTGGTGCTTCATTGCCATGGATCCCGGAGATCCGAAGGACAAGGCTTATGCCAGCGTGTATGCCACCCTGATGCTGTTCATCGTCAGCGCTGTGGTGGTGTGCAACTGTTTCGTGGTTTATAATCTGATGCTCATGTACAGGAGACGCAAACGCAACCGGGCGTCTGTGCACACTCGAGACAGAAGACACTTCTCTCTGGCAGAGGAGGTGGAACATCTCATCCTTCTGATCTTCATGACTGTCATATTTGTCATCTGCTCCCTGCCTTTAATGGTAAGATCATCATTGGTGTATACATGACAGTAAGGTCAACATGACACAGCATGATGTTATTGGATTATTGAATATTATATATAATATAATGGAATGTAAGGTGAAAGTTGGTGCTGAGAAAAGTTGATGTGACTTACTATTATAGAAATATTGAATATTATATATAATATAATGGAATGTAAGGTGAAAGTTGGTGCTGAGAAAAGTGTGATGTGACTTACTATTATAGGATTATTGAATATTATATATAATATAATGGACTGTAAGGTGAAAGTTGGTGCTGAGAAAAGTGTGATGTGACTTACTATTATAGGAATATTGAATATTATATATAATATAATGGAATGTAAGGTGAAAGTTGGTGCTGAGAAAAGTGTGATATGACTTACTATTATAGGAATATTGAATATTATATATAATATAATGGACTGTAAGGTGAAAGTTGGTGCTGAGAAAAGTGTGATGTGACTTACTATTATAGGAATATTGAATATTATATATAATATAATGGACTGTAAGGTGAAAGTTGGTGCTGAGAAAAGTGTGATGTGACTTACTATTATAGGAATATTGAATATTATATATAATATAATGGAATGTAAGGTGAAAGTTGGTGCTGAGAAAAGTGTGATGTGACTTACTATTATAGGATTATTGAATATTATATATAATATAATGGACTGTAAGGTGAAAGTTGGTGCTGAGAAAAGTGTGATGTGACTTACTATTATAGGAATATTGAATATTATATATAATATAATGGAATGTAAGGTGAAAGTTGGTGCTGAGAAAAGTGTGATGTGACTTACTATTATAGGAATATTGAATATTATATATAATATAATGGAATGTAAGGTGAAAGTTGGTGCTGAGAAAAGTGTGATGTGACTTACTATTATAGGAATATTGAATATTATATATAATATAATGGAATGTAAGGTGAAAGTTGGTGCTGAGAAAAGTGTGATGTGACTTACTATTATAGGAATATTGAATATTATATATAATATAATGGAATGTAAGGTGAAAGTTGGTGCTGAGAAAAGTGTGATGTGACTTACTATTATAGGATTATTGAATATTATATATAATATAATGGAATATAAGGTGAAAGTTGGTGCTGAGAAAAGTGTGATGTGACTTACTATTATAGGATTATTGAATATTATATATAATATAATGGAATGTAAGGTGAAAGTTGGTGCTGAGAAAAGTGTGATGTGACTTACTATTATAGGATTATTGAATATTATATATAATATAATGGACTGTAAGGTGAAAGTTGGTGCTGAGAAAAGTGTGATGTGACTTACTATTATAGGAATATTGAATATTATATATAATATAATGGAATGTAAGGTGAAAGTTGGTGCTGAGAAAAGTGTGATGTGACTTACTATTATAGGAATATTGAATATTATATATAATATAATGGAATGTAAGGTGAAAGTTGGTGCTGAGAAAAGTGTGATGTGACTTACTATTATAGGATTATTGAATATTATATATAATATAATGGACTGTAAGGTGAAAGTTGGTGCTGAGAAAAGTGTGATATGACTTACTATTATAGGAATATTGAATATTATATATAATATAATGGAATGTAAGGTGAAAGTTGGTGCTGAGAAAAGTGTGATGTGACTTACTATTATAGGAATATTGATTATTATATATAATATAATGGAATATAAGGTGAAAGTTGGTGCTGAGAAAAGTGTGATGTGACTTACTATTATAGGAATATTGAATATTATATATAATATAATGGACTGTAAGGTGAAAGTTGGTGCTAAGAAAAGTGTGATGTGACATACTATTATAGGAATATTGAATATTATATATAATATAATGGAATGTAAGGTGAAAGTTGGTGCTAAGAAAAGTGTGATGTGACATACTATTATAGGAATATTGAATATTATATATAATATAATGGAATGTAAGGTGCAAGTTGGTGCTGAGAAAAGTGTGATGTGACATACTATTATAGGAATATTGAATATTATATATAATATAATGGACTGTAAGGTGCAAGTTGGTGCTGCGAAAAGTGTGATGTGACATACTATTATATTCAATTCAATTCAATTCACTTTTATTGTCACATCACCACGGCACATGTGCCCTGGTGAGTGAAATTCTTAGGAGCTTGCTCCAAAAACAGCGCAGTACATGTAACATGTAACATGTAACATATAGTACAGACATAAGACAGTGTGAAATATGCACATACATATAGTCAGTACACACAGTGTACTATAGACAACACAGTCGAAACATTCAACATACATACATTTAGCACGAGAAAAACATTAAACACTAAACACAGAGTGTGCATGTTCTGCATAATGTAAACAATGTAACAGTGTAAACAAGTTGTGCATGGATGAGGTAGGCTGTTGTTTAAAGTGCAGTGTGTAAATATTGTCCAGTGTTAAACTTGGAGTTAAAGTGCAGTGTGTGACATATTGTGTGTGGGGGTGTATATATAGGAATATTATAGGAATATTATATGTAATATAATGGACTGTAATGTGCAAGTTGGTGCTGAGAAAAGTGTGATGTGACTTACTATTATAGAAATATTGAATATTGTATATAATATAATGGAATGTAAGGTGCAAGTTGGTGCTGAGAAAAGTGTGATGTGACTTACTATTATAGAAATATTGAATATTATATATAATATAATGGAATGTAAGGTGCAAGTTGGTGCTGAGAAAAGTGTGATGTGACTTACTATTATAGGAATATTGATTATTATATGTAATATAATGGAATGTAAGGTGAAAGTTGGTGCTGAGAAAAGTGTGATGTGACTTACTATTATAGGAATATTGAATATTATATATAATATAATGGACTGTAAGGTGAAAGTTGGTGCTGAGAAAAGTGTGATGTGACTTACTATTATAGGAATATTGAATATTATATATAATATAATGAAATGTAAGGTGAAAGTTGGTGCTGAGAAAAGTGTGATATGACTTACTATTATAGGAATATTGAATATTATATATAATATAATGGACTGTAAGGTGAAAGTTGGTGCTGAGAAAAGTGTGATGTGACTTACTATTATAGGAATATTGATTATTATATATAATATAATGGAATGTAAGGTGCAAGTTGGTGCTGAGAAAAGTGTGATGTGACTTACTATTATAGGAATATTGATTATTATATATAATATAATGGAATGTAAGGTGAAAGTTGGTGCTGAGAAAAGTGTGATGTGACTTACTATTATAGGAATATTGAATATTATATATAATATAATGGAATGTAAGGTGCAAGTTGGTGCTGAGAAAAGTGTGATGTGACATACTATTATAGGAATATTGAATATTATATATAATATAATGGACTGTAAGGTGCAAGTTGGTGCTGCGAAAAGTGTGATGTGACATACTATTATATTCAATTCAATTCAATTCACTTTTATTGTCACATCACCACGGCACATGTGCCCTGGTGAGTGAAATTCTTAGGAGCTTGCTCCAAAAACAGCGCAGTACATGTAACATGTAACATGTAACATATAGTACAGACATAAGACAGTGTGAAATATGCACATACATATAGTCAGTACACACAGTGTACTATAGACAACACAGTCGAAACATTCAACATACATACATTTAGCACGAGAAAAACATTAAACACTAAACACAGAGTGTGCATGTTCTGCATAATGTAAACAATGTAACAGTGTAAACAAGTTGTGCATGGATGAGGTAGGCTGTTGTTTAAAGTGCAGTGTGTAAATATTGTCCAGTGTTAAACTTGGAGTTAAAGTGCAGTGTGTGACATATTGTGTGTGGGGGTGTATATATAGGAATATTATAGGAATATTATATGTAATATAATGGACTGTAATGTGCAAGTTGGTGCTGAGAAAAGTGTGATGTGACTTACTATTATAGAAATATTGAATATTATATATAATATAATGGAATGTAAGGTGCAAGTTGGTGCTGAGAAAAGTGTGATGTGACTTACTATTATAGGAATATTGATTATTATATGTAATATAATGGAATGTAAGGTGAAAGTTGGTGCTGAGAAAAGTGTGATGTGACTTACTATTATAGGAATATTGAATATTATATATAATATAATGGACTGTAAGGTGCAAGTTGGTGCTGAGAAAAGTGTGATGTGACTTACTATTATAGGAATATTGATTATTATATGTAATATAATGGCATGTAAGGTGCAAGTTGGTGCTGAGAAAAGTGTGATGTGACTTACTATTATAGGAATATTGAATATTATATGTAATATAATGAAATGTAAGGTGAAAGTTGGTGCTGAGAAAAGTGTGATGTGACTTACTATTATAGGAATATTGATTATTATATGTAATATAATGGCATGTAAGGTGCAAGTTGGTGCTGAGAAAAGTGTGATGTGACTTACTATTATAGGAATATTGAATATTATATATAATATAATAGAATGTAAGGTGAAAGTTGGTGCTGAGAAAAGTGTGATGTGACTTACTATTATAGGAATATTGAATATTATATATAATATAATGGAATGTAAGGTGAAAGTTGGTGCTGAGAAAAGTGTGATGTGACTTACTATTATAGGAATATTGAATATTATATATAATATAATGGACTGTAAGGTGAAAGTTGGTGCTGAGAAAAGTGTGATGTGACTTACTATTATAGGAATATTGAATATTATATATAATATAATGGAATGTAAGGTGAAAGTTGGTGCTGAGAAAAGAGTGATGTGACTTACTATTATAGGAATATTGAATATTATATATAATATAATGGAATGTAAGGTGCAAGTTGGTGCTGAGAAAAGTGTGATGTGACTTACTATTATAGGAATATTGAATATTATATATAATATAATGGAATATAAGGTGAAAGTTGGTGCTGAGAAAAGTGTGATGTGACTAACTGTTATAGGAATATTGAATATTATATATAATATAATGGAATATAAGGTGAAAGTTGGTGCTGAGAAAAGTGTGATGTGACTTACTATTATAGGAATATTGAATATTATATATAATATAATGGAATGTAAGGTGCAAGTTGGTGCTGAGAAAAGTGTGATGTGACTTACTATTATAGGAATATTGAATATTATATATAATATAATGGAATATAAGGTGAAAGTTGGTGCTGAGAAAAGTGTGATGTGACTAACTGTTATAGGAATATTGAATATTATATATAATATAATGGAATATAAGGTGAAAGTTGGTGCTGAGAAAAGTGTGATGTGACTTACTATTATAGGAATATTGAATATTATATATAATATAATGGAATGTAAGGTGCAAGTTGGTGCTGAGAAAAGTGTGATGTGACTTACTATTATAGGGATATTGAATATTATATATAATATAATGGAATGTAAGGTGAAAGTTGGTGCTGAGAAAAGTGTGATGTGACTAACTGTTATAGGAATATTGAATATTATATATAATATAATGGAATATAAGGTGAAAGTTGGTGCTGAGAAAAGTGTGATGTGACTAACTGTTATAGAAATATTGAATATTATATATAATATAATGAACTGTAAGGTGCAAGTTGGTGCTGAGAAAAGTGTGATGTGACATACTATTATAGGAATATTGGATATTATATATAATATAATGGAATGTAAGGAGCAAGTTGGTAATGAGAAAAGTGTGATGTGACTTACTATTATAGAAATATTTAATATCATATATAATATAATGAACTGTAAGGTGAAAGTTGGTGCTGTTAAAAGTGTGATGTGACTAACTATTATAGGAATATTGAATATTATATATAATATAATGGAATGTAAGGTGCAAGTTGGTGCTGAGAAAAGTGTAGTGTGACATACTATTATAGGAATATTGAATATTATATATAATATAATGGAATGTAAGGTGAAAGTTGGTGCTGAGAAAAGTGTGATGTGACTTACTATTATAGAAATATTGAATATTATATATAATATAATGGACTGTAAGGTGAAAGTTGGTGCTGAGAAAAGTGTGATGTGACATACTATTATAGGAATATTGAATATTATATATAATATAATGGAATGTAAGGTGAAAGTTGGTGCTGAGAAAAGTGTGATGTGACTTACTATTATAGGTATATTGAATATTATATATAATATAATGGACTGTAATATTGATTATTATATATAATATAATGGACTGTAAGGTGCAACTTGGTGCTGAGAAAAGTGTGATGTGACATACTATTATAGGAATATTGAATATTATATATAATATAATGGACTGTAAGGTGCAAGTTGGTGCTGAGAAAAGTGTGATGTGACTTACTATTATAGGAATATTGAATATTATATATAATATAATGGAGTGTAAGGTGCAAGTTGGTGCTGAGAAAAGTGTGATGTGACTTACTATTATAGGAATATTGAATATTATATATAATATAATGGACTGTAAGGTGAAAGTTGGTGCTGAGAAAAGTGTGATGTGACTTACTATTATAGGAATATTTAATATTATGTATAATATAATGGACTGTAAGGTGCAACTTGGTGCTGAGAAAAGTGTGATGTGACATACTATTATAGGAATATTGAATATTATATATAATATAATGGACTGTAAGGTGCAAGTTGGTGCTGAGAAAAGTGTGATGTGACTTACTATTATAGGTATATTGAATATTATATATAATATAATGGACTGTAAGGTGCAACTTGGTGCTGAGAAAAGTGTGATGTGACATACTATTATAGGAATATTGAATATTATATATAATATAATGGACTGTAAGGTGCAAGTTGGTGCTGAGAAAAGTGTGATGTGACTTACTATTATAGGAATATTGAATATTATATATAATATAATGGAGTGTAAGGTGCAACTTGGTGCTGAGAAAAGTGTGATGTGACTTACTATTATAGGAATATTGAATATTATATATTATATAATGGAGTGTAAGGTGAAAGTTGGTGCTGAGAAAAGTGTGATGTGACATAATATTATAGGAATATTGAATATTATATATAATATAATGGACTGTAAGGTGCAAGTTGGTGCTGAGAAAAGTGTGATGTGACTTACTATTATAGGAATATTGAATATTATATATAATATAATGGACTGTAAGGTGCAAGTTGGTGCTGAGAAAAGTGTGATGTGACTTACTATTATAGGAATATTGAATATTATATATAATATAATGGACTGTAAGGTGCAAGTTGGTGCTGAGAAAAGTGTGATGTGACTTACTATTATAGAAATATTGAATATTATATATAATATAATGGAATGTAAGGTGAAAGTTGGTGACATGCTATTATAGGAATATTGAATATTATATATAATATAATGGACTGTAAGGTGAAAGTTGGTGCTGAGAAAAGTTGATGTGACTTACTATTATAAGAATATTGAATATTATATATAATATAATGGACTGAAAGGTGCAAGTTGGTGCTGAGAAAAGTGTGATGTGACATACTATTATAGGAATATTGAATATTTTATATAATATAATGAAATGTAAGGTGAAAGTTGGTGCTGAGAAAAGTGTGATATGACTTACTGTTATAGGAATATTGAATATTATATATAATATAATGGACTGTAAGGTGAAAGTTGGTGCTGAGAAAAGTGTGATGCGACTTACTATTATAGGAATATTGATTATTATATATAATATAATGGAATATAAGGTGAAAGTTGGTGCTGAGAAAAGTGTGATGTGACTTACTATTATAGGAATATTGAATATTATATATAATATAATGGACTGTAAGGTGCAAGTTGGTGCTGAGAAAAGTGTGATGTGACATACTATTATAGGAATATTGAATATTATATATAATATAATGGACTGTAAGGTGCAAGTTGGTGCTGAGAAAAGTGTGATGTGACATACTATTATAGGAATATTGAATATTATATATAATATAATGGAATGTAAGGTGCAAGTTGGTGCTGAGAAAAGTGTGATGTGACTTACTATTATAGGAATATTGAATATTATATATAATATAATGGACTGTAAGGTGCAAGTTGGTGCTGAGAAAAGTGTGATGTGACTTACTATTATAGGAATATTGAATATTATATGTAATATAATGGACTGTAAGGTGAAAGTTGGTGCTTAGAAAGTTGATGTGACTTACTATTATAGGAATATTGAATATTATATGTAATATAATGGACTGTAAGGTGCAAGTTGGTGCTGAGAAAAGTTGATGTGACTTACTATTATAGGAATATTGAATATTATATATAATATAATGGACTGTAAGGTGCAAGTTGGTGCTGAGAAAAGTGTGATGTGACTTACTATTATAGGAATATTGAATATTATATATAATATAATGGAATGTAAGGTGCAAGTTGGTGCTGAGAAAAGTTGATGTGACTTACTATTATAGGAATATTGAATATTATATATAATATAATGGAATGTAAGGTGCAAGTTGGTGCTGAGAAAAGTTGATGTGACTTACTATTATAGGAATATTGAATATTATATATAATATAATGGACTGTAAGGTGCAAGTTGGTGCTGAGAAAAGTGTGATGTGACATACTATTATAGGAATATTGAATATTATATATAATATAATGGAATGTAAGGTGAAAGTTGGTGCTGAGAAAAGTGTGATGTGACATACTATTATAGGAATATTGAATATTATATATAATATAATGGACTGTAAGGTGCAAGTTGGTGCTGCGAAAAGTGTGATATGACATACTATTATATTCAATTCAATTCAATTCACTTTTATTGTCACATCACCACGGCACATATGCCCTGGTGAGTGAAATTCTTAGGAGCTTGCTCCAAAAACAGCGCAGTACATGTAACATGTAACATGTAACATATAGTGCAGACATAAGACAGTGTGCAATATGCACATACATATAGTAAGTACACACAGTGTACTATAGACAACACAGTCGAAACATTCAACATACATACATTTAGCACGAGAAAAACATTAAACACTAAACACAGAGTGTGCATGTTCTGCATAATGTAAACAATGTAACAGTGTAAACAAGTTGTGCATGGATGAGGTAGGCTGTTGTTTAAAGTGCAGTGTGTAAATATTGTCCAGTGTTAAACTTGGAGTTAAAGTGCAGTGTGTGACATATTGTGTGTGGGGGTGTATATATAGGAATATTATAGGAATATTATATGTAATATAATGGACTGTAAGGTGCAAGTTGGTGCTGAGAAAAGTGTGATGTGACTTACTATTATAGGAATATTGATTATTATATATAATATAATGGACTGTAAGGTGAAAGTTGGTGCTGAGAAAAGTGTGATGTGACTTACTATTATAGGAATATTGATTATTATATATAATATAATGGACTGTAAGGTGAAAGTTGGTGCTGAGAAAAGTGTGATGTGACATACTATTATAGGAATATTGAATATTATATATTCAATATTGAATAAATAATATTGTAGGCAATGACAGGACATTTAAATTCAATGCGAGCTGCTACAGGAAGCCAATGTAGTTTAATGAAGAGAGGTGTTACATGGGTCCTTTTTGGTTCCTTGAACACCACTCTTGCCGCTGCATTTTGAATCATCTGCAGAGGTTTAGTTGTGCACATTCGGGAGTCCAGCAAGCAGCGCAGTGCAGTAGTCCAGCCTGGACAGGACCAGAGCTTGAACCAGGATTTGTGTGGAGTGTTCTGTTAGAAACTGTCTGATCTTCCTGATGTTGTAAAGCATGAATCTGCAGGATCTGACAGTCGCTGGCATTATTGAATATTATATATAATATAATGGAATGTAAGGAGCATGGTATATATTCAATTCAATTCACTTTACTGTCACATCACCATAGCACATGTGTTCTGGTGTGTAAATTCTTGGGAGCTTGCTCCATTAACATTGCAGTACAGTTAACATATAACATGTATATATATATATATATATATATATATATATATATATATATATATAACACATACACATACAAACTATATATATATATATATACAAAATATATACAAAAACACTTATATACAAACTAGATATATATGCAAAATATATACAAAACACTTATATACAAATTATATATATATATACAAAATATAAACAAAAACACTTATATACAATATACAAAAACACTTACATACAAACTATATATATATATATATATATATATATATATATATATATATATATATATATATATATATACAAAATATATACAAAAACACTTATATACAAACTATATATATATATATATATATATATATACAAAATATATACAAAAAACTTACAATATATATATATATATATATATATATATATATATATATATATATATATACATAATGAAAAGAAGCTTGATTTCAGGATGCATGATAATTTGCCAACTATTAAGAGACTTTCTTTTGAACTGTGGCTTGAAATAGTTTTAGCATTGATGCAGTGTTCAGAAAGCTTTTTTTACATGTCCTCAATAATATCATGAGCTTAATTTAATAAAGGTGAGGTCCCCAAAGGATTTGATTTCTGTTAATGTTCTAAAAGAGACAGAATTGCGTCTCTTATATGGTTTGCGTTGAGGCCTTCATTCATGTTTTCCCAAGCAGACAAGAGGATGAGTAGAGCTTCCATTAAATATGACCTGCACTTTTAAAGCTTATGTTGCCAAGCCGAGGTAAACTATGGTTTCCAAGCTACCACTCTTTTATAAAAAACGAAGAATATTAAAAAAGGGTTATAAAATTAAAAGGTTCTGCTCGGGCTTGGAGGATCTGGCACGCGTAATTACAAAATCCTGTTATTACTGCATGAAAGAATTTTGAAGCAGCTCGTTTGAGGGAGAATTACATACGCAAATAATGAAGATCTTGTGTTTCTGTGCAACAAACACACACATGTGACATGAAACCACTAACACCATCATCTCATGATCCCCAAGCTCCCATAACATAAAACACTTTCATTCTTTGGGTTGTAGAGCTGGTGTGTGTGGTGTTCTGATCTCATGATCATTTCTTGTTTTATATGGTAACACTGTGTGCTGACACCAGACTCTTATTGTACACGCCGCGCTTACACTTCAGTGCTCTGGAACAACAGTAACCACGTTAATAATTTAGAGATGATGATTAATAGTGAGAGAGGGTAAGTATTAAATAGTTGTGTACACTGTAAAAACATTTCATGTGGCTAGGTAAATTACAACAATAACATATAGGAGGGTTCCCTTAATTAAAATCTTTAAAAATATGAAATATTTTTTTGTAACAATCAAACTAAAGTTGACAAATTTAAGTTTATGTTATGACAAGAACGTTCTTATTTACCAAATGTAGATTCGCTATATACATCAATCCTAATATTAATATTCAAAATAATATTCAAAATAATAAGGTTCACCTAATTTCACCATTACACATCATTTAAAGAGAATTTACTTCGTTTTTTTTGGGTGTATTTATTTTCAAGTAAAAACACAGGACATTTTGTGAGTCTAAATATTTTTTAAAGGAAAATTGAAATCCCCATTTGCACTTATTTGTTTTGAGAATGTGATGGATGTGGTACAGAGGAAGTTCACTGTTACAAGCTATGTGACTTTGTTCTGTCCATTAAAGTTATTTAGTTCACCTGAATGGATAATTCTGTTACTTTCATCATTTACTCACCTTCTTGTTGTGGCAAACCCCCATTACTTTCTTTGGCAGAACAAAAAAACAAGATATTTTTTAAGTTTATATCCAAACCGCTGCAGCACCTAGTCATTCCTTTTTTAATAACACAAAACTAATGGAAGTGAATGACTTCCAGTTCCCAACATTCTTCAAAATATCTTTTTTTATGTTCTACAGAAGAAAGTAGTCCATACAGGTTTAAAATGATGAGACAATTTTCATGGTAGGGTGAACCATCACAAACCAAAAGATTAAGTCACCATTCCCTTTCATCACATCCTCAAGTCAGTAAAAGTGAACGGAGACTTCCAGTGTTAAATATCTTGTTTAACAGTTCAATTTTTATTCTGTCAAAGGATGTCACACATGTTGAAGTAAAGGGTGACAGAATTTTTATTTTTGGGTAAACTGTCCCTGAATGATGGAAGTTACCAAATATATAAATCTCCAGTCTGGTGAAAGGCAATGCAGGATTTGTTTCATCAGAATTTCCTAATTCTTACTTTCAACAGATCTGATGATCTGTGAGAAATCATTTTCCTGACCAAGCAGAACTGCAACCTCAAATTCAACACGGGAAATCTATTTTTTACATTATTGTTCATATATTTCAGCATGCATTTTTAGGTCACAATGTTTGAGACTGTGACAGTTACAGTCTGTGCATAAAGTATATTATTAAACAATATAACATAATTAAAACAATTTGTAAAGTCACTGGCTGTTCAAGTACACGCTGTCACAACTGCAGAAAAAACAAATAAAAAAACTAGCCTGAGAATAAACACTTTAACATAAACTTTAGATCTAGGAAAAACACCTTACTCATTCTTAAACATAGGAAATTGGGCTAAAATATGTATATGATCCACTTGAACTAGAATCTCACTATTTAAACAGTGTTATTTTTACAGATATGTTGCTAAGTTAATTTATTTTCAAGATTGAATTCATACCATGTTATTCTTTTATAAAATGATCTATCTTCTTTTCTCTAGATCCGTGTGTTCATCAATTCCACCGTCCCCAAGTCCAAAGAGAGCCACAATACTGGTCTTATAGCTCTGCGTTTCCTCTCTGTCAACTCCATCATTGACCCCTGGGTGTTTATCATCCTCAGCCCCTCAGTTCTGCGCTTCCTCTGGGGGGCGCTGTGCAAGACCTCCTACATGCCCTCCAGAAACTCCTTGTTCGAAACGTCCATTGCCAAGACAGGCCAAATCGAGCTTCTGCAACCCACTTCCACTTCTGTGGAGACCAATCATCTCAACAAGACCATTCAGAAAGTTTGACATGATGACGTCTCCTTCAGGGATTATAGAAAACTGTATGGACATAATGGAAAAAGTGAACTGAAACAGTTCATAACTGAACCGTATACAATTGCAAGGATGTTCTGGTATCTAAATATGGAATTTGTAACCCCTTGAGGTTGTTTGCGATGGGGGTGGGATAAACAACTGTACGATGGATGCCTTGTGTTTCTTCAACCCCTTCAGTAAATGTTATGAGACCAAGGATCATGCAAACTGTGACCAAGTGAGGAACTTTTTGGAGAATGATTTTCAGGGTGTTGTTTCATCGTCCCATGCCGTCTTTCGCATTGCACATGTTATTCATTGATTCGTGATGTGGTTTCCTGTTGAACAGTTCCTGAAACGTCAATGTTCCAGAACACTTGTACTGGCTATCCATTTGTATTTATAATATCAACAAGCAGTATTTATTGTGCTTTAATTTATGTTGAGACAACATTTAAACAGTGACACAACTGTGGCGTCAAACGAAGTCTGCCTGGACTGTAAACAGTTATATCTCTCATGTGAAAGTTTGGATGAAGATCATGTAGATCATGTGCGGGTGATGTACAGTAGCTGTATATTTTAAATGCTTGTTTATTAGTGTATGCATTTTTTTTAAGGATATCGAATGCACTGACTTACGTGAAATAATGTGACGTGTTGTGTTGGCACATGTGATGTCTGCACATGTAATAGTTAGGAATGATATACATTGCATCCTCTGTTACTTTGGCATACGTCTCTCGCTGCATTTGAAGCTATAATGAGATAAAAAGCTACAGAATAATTTTCACTGAATGTTAATTCGTGGGTTTTTCTGGAAAGAATGAGACCATGAAAACTGACAGAAAAAGAAACTTGAAAAAATGATGTGCCAGTCTGGGTTCACACAAAATGAAAACAAGAAAACTAGTATCGTAGTATCATAATTATTTCCTTTTGTGATTATTTCAATCTGATAAGGGACATCTAGTATTTTTTTATCGTATCAGATCCATGCGGGAATACGTCCAAAGTTGGTCATCACAAATTGTTGTCTGATATTCTCACTGGTCAATGAATGACTATGCTTTATCGTTTAAATGATTTTCGGACACACTAAATTCTGGGCCTTCCATTGTCCTTTCATAGACCTCATCTATCCTGATAATGGAAAACAGTTTATTACCCCATTATTCTGTTTATTTTCTCAGAAAGTTCGAAAGCAATCAATGATCATTTAAAATCGCTAAGCCGAAGCGGAGAAGATCAATACAACAGTGTGCTTGTGGGAACATGAGGATTTTGGGAGGCATCAGTAGTAAAAGAACATGCGAATGTTTGCACAACATCGCTGGGTCTGATGGTCATGACCCTGGTCCTACGGGACTGTGGGAAGCAAGACACATATCTTGATCTGGCTTGGCTTCTTTCGGAGGAAACTCAAGCAAACCTCAGTTGTCATGGTGACGTTAATGGCGCATAAACCACAGATACTCATCATCCTCTCGTACATGTCACGAGATGTCTTGTGGTTCGTTCATTGATGTGACAAGGGAACTAAAAGAGGTGTTGGGTATAAACATTGCTCCGCGGTTGTTTTTGGCTTCTCTGTATTCATGCATTTCCAGATGTATCTTTTAGACACTTTATAGAAACAGACATTAATTCTTTATACAACAAGATTATTCAGCTATAATAAGTAAAGGAGTACACTGAAATATTACAGCTTCTTTGTGTTTTTGCTCTTTAGAAAGTTAACCGTCTAATATAAGGAGGCTTTTTATCTCCTGAAGTATAGACGCAATAAGATGTCAGTGTAATTCTTTGCTGTGTTTCCCGTGATGTGTGTTTATTTGTCCGTGGCCTGTGCTGTGACTTTATAATGAACTTTTAGAGTGTATGCAGAATGTCCAGAACGTTGATTTACAATGACTTTATAATTTTACTTTTCCATTAAAATCGATGCACAAGCTGTTTCAGATCGTTTAATACATGCTAATGCAATGAACTATATGCAGACATTATGTGGTAATGACCTGTGGAAATCATGTAATGTGTAGGTAATTTCATGTTGATCATCACTTCCCATATGTCACTGAAATAAACCGGTACGATTCAAAGGAATTAAAATATTCTGTGCTTCATTTCTTCTCACCTTTTATATAGATTGAGGGAATTATTTGACTCTGACAAGAGGCGTTGAGGTTAAGAATAAAATAGTTCCAGTCACTGACACTTCAACATAGTAGATGATGATTCTGCACCTACATGCCTTAAAATCTCTCTGCCTTTCTACATCGAAAATTTTGTCACTTAATTAAATATGAATAAAAAAGTGTAAATGAAAAAAAGTCACGTTATTATTATTTCTATATATAAATATTATTGGTATTCTGGTAACAATAATGTAAATATTTCTTTGCCAAAATATGTGAAAATCTGATATTGTAACATCAATCATTGGTTTAAACTCAAGCATTATATTCAAGCTGTCTAGAATATAATATGTGCTTATTTGTTTTAAGAATATGATTTATGAAATAAAATCTATTTATGCCTTTCTTTTTTAAATATAATAATATTGGCTCTTAAAGACTTTATAATTGACTGTTTTCTGTTTTGACTAGTAAAAAGTGATTGTAATAAGTAACTTATTAAAATTCTACATTTTGTGAAGGTCAAGGCACACACTGTAGTGAAGTGAAGTGACGTGACGTATTACCAAGTATGGTGTTCCATACTTGGAATTTGTGCTCTGCATTTAACCCATCCAGTAAGTGAACACACACACACTGTGAACACACACCCAGAGCAGTGGGCAGCCATGCCGCGGCGCCCGGGGAGCAGTGGGGGGGACGGTGCCTCGCTCAAGGGACACACCTCAGTCGTGGTATTCCCGCTGGTTCGGAGTCTCGAACCAGCAACCTTCGGATCACAAGTCCAAGACTCGAACCACCAGGCCACGACTGCATTTCTACATTACCTAATAAACAAATGTAAAAATATGGTGTTCTTCGCTTAGAATTTTACAATGTACAGTAACTCCAAACAGGCTTTCCTTGCATCATGTACTTTTTCTCTTCATTTGCAAAAACATGGACATTATTTCATGCGATTTATCCAATTACACAAATGATAATGAATGTTATCAATGTTATCATAATAATCATAAAAATTATAATGACAACGTAATGGTAAGAAGATTATTGCGGCATCGGTTCATTAATCACACAGATGTTAATGTAATCATATAAAATAGATCGTACCGTGTTTATTGGTTTTTAACCCAAAGGCAGGATCCATCTCTGTTTATTTCAGTGAGCGAGCCATGAGGTTATCTCGAGGCACAGGCCAGGACTCCAGCAGATGACTGGCAGGAAACAGCTGCTCATCTCATGGGAGATAGCCGATGCCACCCGTCACTGAGGAAACATCATCATGTATTAGAAACATATCTGACACTACACTTCAACACATACACAAAGCTTCATCCAAAACACAGACACTCAATCCTGTATTTCTCACCCAGGGCAAAGAATTCAACTTTTCAAGTAATATCTTCTGCTTTGTAAGGTGAACGCAGATTGAAATAAGGCCATTTGTCAAACAGTATACTGCTCCCCAATTTACTTGAAGTCCCTTTTGTTATTTCTTTACATGCAGTATGACCAGAAAGACGCAATTAAATTGAAAAACGATAATCATTCCTGCTGACATATTTCCTGTAAAAACAGGAAGCTGTGGGTCTTTAGATTTCATTCTATGTCTTATGAGTCTGTGGAAGAAGCCTTTTTGTGGACTTTATAATATTAGGTTTTTCTTATTATTTACCCCTCCTAATTTAAAATCTATATGATGTTCTTAAGAAAAACACAAAAAAAAGATATTTGGTCCTAATTCCCTTCTATTGTACACTGTGGCTTAGTAAATACCACAAAAATACACAGTTATGATTACTTAATAATATTCAGTAAAACATTTAATATATTTTAATATAAAAATAATCCATTAGGTTAAAAATCTAAATATACAATTCCTCTAAAATTTACCAACATTTTTCTAGTTAATGTTGTGAAAAAACAAGTATTTTTTAACAACTATATATTTGTAATGTACACCTATTTTTGGTATATTCTAATAGAATATTTTTTAATTACATTTAAACCAGTTTTAAACAGGACATTTACCTAATTTCAAAGCTTTTAAATTCACTGACGTTTGTGTAAATTGTTTTATATAAAAACACAGTTATAGTTTTTGGAGTGTATGGACACAATCAATGGTTTTCTTCTAGCAACATTTCCTGAAATATCTTGTTATGTGTTTTACAGAAGAAAAACCTCATAACCGGTTCATAATGTCAAGAGAATAAGTAAATGATGACAGAACTTCCATTTTGGGGTTTCCCATTAATGTTAACATATAAAGCTCGGTAGCCAAGGACAACATCATTTGACCATATTTTTGTAGCCGATTTCCATGAATTACAAAACAGTTATGGGTTTGTCATATATAAAAAAGTAATAACATACATTCTCCAAAGAATTACTAGTTTTGTCGAATTGACCTCAAAATGCACTTTAGCTTTAAATGTCACTGACAATCTCATTCATCAAACTATGTCATATCTTTCACCCTCCCATTATATCCGTGTGACATATAACTTTTCTTACAATCAGTTATAAACAAATGCGTTTTCATAATATTACTTGACCTTCTGTTTCAGATAAGAACAAATAAGGCTTATAGGAAATAACATGATGTATATATCCGGGGTGGGTGTTAACTGCGGGAAGACATAAACTCATCTCATTGCTCATTATGATAATATCTGAGCTCTGGCAAAACATATAACCAAAGCATTGGAATTTCCAACCCCCAAACATACGAACTGAGTCATTTTGGAAAGGCCTTTACTGTAGAAGCCTAAACCTCAAGAGAGGACAGCTCACTCTCGCTGGTTATGAGAACTCTTGGCTAGATGACATTGGCAGAGGACGACAACTTTTTACGGGTGTTATGTGACGGTGGCTTAAAGTGATGATCTTCATCTGAATCACAGATTGAGATAGATTGAGCAAGTGACTTGATATACAGTCATGGACTTTAACAATAAGATGATGGACAGTGATAGTGTTAACGTGAACGTTGACAAAAATACCAATTCTGTGATCATTTATTAACCTTCTTTACAATTAAACCTGTGTGGATTTATACAAAGTCACCACTACATGCTTCGCCTTGAAATGATGGAGCTACTGGTGACAGCTCAGCAGGATTGATGCTTTGAAAACCTTCAGATGAAACCCTGAGCTCAATCCTCTGTTGAGATCAACACATAACCAGTCGGTCCAACCATTCCATACACCTACCGCCCACTGCCACGGGAAATAAGGGTTAGTATCAGTAAACATAAAACAGACGATTGTTACTTAAGCAGTGGATTTAAATAGAGGGTTATGTAACTTTTGGACAAGGCAGTAAAAACAAGGAATGTAATAACAAAGTTGATGCTTCAAGATGGAAGCACTTTGAGTCTGCTTGGACGGATTAACTTTATTTGTTTTTATAACCACAACCATCCGGTAAGGGGGGGTGGGACAGTTTCAGCACAGAATGCCAGACTAAAACTTGTTTACTGTCACTATTTACCACCTAACTAAAAATATGTTCAGCCATGGGCTATATTCGGACGTTTTTTTACTTTTACACATACATATGTTAAGTTAGAGACTCAATATGTTGAAAATCTGTGATAGTCATTTCAAAGGGATTTAGAAATGACAATTCTGTCATCTGTTACTCACCCTCATGTCATTTTAAAGCGTATGACTTTCTTTATTCTGCACAACACAAAAAATACAGCAACTTCACAGCATTAGAACTGCATATTTTTATTATGCCACTTAGACATTTCTCGAAATAATTCCTTTATACCTGCAGAATATTGTAAGATTTTGCTATGTAACACCTATGGACAAAATGAACGGTTTTTCTACTGACGCACTATGAAAAGGTTATGATCATTATCATTATTATAATAACAATTTGGAATGAAAATAAACAGCAGTTTTTGGTCTCAGACGTTTTGGCGCCACTGTCTTGTGTTTTATCTAAATCTTTAACGATTTTCAGCAACTTTGGTTAACTTTCTACGGTGAGATCGTTCACATATGTAGACATTCTTGTCTCTTGTTAAATCTGTAAATTTTCCACTTATGACTCGAAATACCCTGTGCATTTCCCCACCCACATAAAAAGCCTCTATCGTCAATTGATGGTGTGATGTGATTGTGTGTGATTGTATATGAACAAAACTGTAGTTACACAACAAATCAACAATGACCTTTACCTGTCCATATGGGTGCCATGTGTCTGTTAATAATACACAACCGCTGTTATTTTTAACAGTCTTTGACCTCTCTTCAGTAGGTTGGAACTGGACAAAGGGCTATAACTCTTAAGTGACTGATGGCACACTGGCCTCTACACACCATTGGCATAGATCACGAGAAGTCTAAAGCCAGTGAATGAATAGTAACCTGGAGATCTATTAACACAAACATACTCATATCGGCACAGTTGTTATCGCTTACATGTCATGTCATTATGTTTATTCATTTAGAATACACATCATGTTTACGTCAATATATTTAACAAATGCTTTATGTTTAAGTTTATTCATTTCGCCTCGGCATCATGATGGTGTAAATTAATTAGCATATGCATTAGGAAAATCAATAAGCTTAAAATATGTGCGGTCTGCAGTATAAAGCCATGTTTATTACTATATGTAGAGTTTAAATTATAAGTAAAGATAAACGACATTAAATGTTTGTGTATACAGAAACATTTATAGGTATAAGCATGTATTACAAACTATATCAATGTATAGTGCTCAGTCTAATCTAAAAAATTTTTTTATTCTTTATGAATTTTCCAATTCGAACAATATGAATCTGTATTGTTAGTGAAAATCCTTTAAAATCCTACAATTTGTACAAATAAGGATCTATTAAAGTTTAATCGCCAAACCTAACAGTCACTAGCATGAACTCAAATCCTAAAACAAATGTATGAATGATGTCAAACAAATTCATACGAATCAGCCAAGTGGGCATTTCAGATTTTTTACGAAGTGCCTAATTCGTCAAAGTGAATCCCTCTAAAATGCAGGGATATACTGTAGCCCAATCCCTAAATCTAATTTCTCACAAAACGTAAATAAACCTTACAAATAAATTGGCAAAAATGTGCTCAAATCAGCCCAACTGATCTCACCGAACATTTTAATTGTTTTAAGTTGGCTGATTTGCACAACGTGAATCCTACAAAAACACACAATTTACCCAAGCTCATTGACATAAGCGCATACAAATGCTCTAATTGGGTATTTTACAAGGTGGCTAATTTGACCGTCTTTTTCGGAATTGCATTAAATCGTACATTTGAGTGAGGTTGTAAAAATTTTGACGCATTAGCCACCTCTTAAAGTAGTTACGAATTCCCATAAGTTAAATGTAAGTGTGTTATGTAAGTCAGGTTACATAGTTAAATTGCATTGTTTACACTTCTACACTTCTAAAATCGCTTTTTATTTTAAAATGTAATTTTATTTTGCGAGTTGTCTGATGTCAAATGCGTAAGCCACCTTTAGAAGTGACAAAAATGTGTTGAAATATTAAGAACTTGCAGTTGGGCTCTTTAGACTTTGTTGGTAAATGTGTAGCAAGTACCCACAAAACAAGATGTCGAATTGACCTGTGTGCCATTTCAATGAAACCTAGAGTAAATATTAGATCGCTTTTGTTAGCTTTTAAAGTTTCAGCATGTTTTCCCTGTTAAGTGTGTGACTTCAGGATAACAGGTCTCTTGGGCCTTGTAAATACCTCTCTACCAATCTTGAATGGTCTCTGGAGACACAGACGTAGAGAATTAGTGTCTTGCATGGAGGAAGCGTATGACAGCAAGAGCGTGTTGTGAATGCACAGCATAGCAGATGCGTGACTTGATAACAGCTTTTTCGGTCTTCCCGTGAGGTCTCAGAAGCGGATATCACTCTTCACCCAGTGCCCGAGACTGGACCAGACCCTGTTTGCTTCTGAGGTGCAGGACCTATAACCTCAAGGCTATTTACGCCAACATGGGACAAAGGTTAGACTTCACTCTCTTTGCACATGGCCTTGTTCAAAGAAAAGATCTGGAGTACATAGTATTTTAAAACATGTGGAAATCTTGAATTCGACATCAATGGGAAAGAGTCTAGTGATGCAGAAAGACATGGTCCAGACATTCCCAGTGGTTGGGTAAATAGTCTCTTAACCAAAACTTTATAAGGGATAGTTCACACTGACATTAAAAAAGTTTCAACATTAACTTATCCTTGTGTCATTTTTGTGTCCTGCAGAACATAAAACATGATATGTCGGTATAACATAAGCACAATGACTTGCATTGATATTTCTCAATATCTATTTCAAACACAGTCAAATTCAGTTGTAGATGTCAAAGTTGATATAGGCAACGTTCCAAGCTTCAGAATTCTAATACTTTCAACTATTGGCAAAGTCAAATTTCAACTATTCTATGCATCAAGTAAAGGCCAGACTTACGGTTAGATGTGGGAAGTGTTTTTTTGTCAAGCAGCTGATAGATGACAATTTCTGCTGACTGTCTAATTAATCGTATTAATCATGACACAATGGTTCCTGCAATCATTTATATTTCTTGTGTAGAGATTATAGCATTCTGTTACTCATCTGCCCTTCCTCTCTGATCACATTAGTCCAAAGCATCATTATTTAATACTGTAATCCATTAAATTGTGTTAGAGGATATCAATTAGATCCTGCTGCGAGTGTAATGTTTGCTAATGAGTCATGACTCATGAATGAAAGTTCTGGATGTATGTAAAAGATGTCCCTATGATATTGATCATCTCATATGCCCATGTAAGAGGTTTCTGTGTACCATCACTGCCAAAATCTCTTTTATAGTTTTGACTTATGGTTCCGTTGGGTTTTTCAAAAGAACCTGAAAGTAGTTTCTAAATAACAAAAGTGAATGGACATTGAGGTTTTACAAATATACATAAACATTCAGTAGCAAGAAAATGCATGTGAATCCTTTGACATTACTTAGATTCTATTCTATCATTAATTGGAGAGAAAATGTGATTTGATCATCATCCAAGTTACAACAATAGACAAACAAATTCTGCTTAAAGTAGGACCATGGAAACATAATATGTTGCCATTTTCATATTAAACCCATCATATAAATAATCACCTTGCAGGTTGCAAAAAGAATGTGAAACTCAAGGCTGATGACTTCCTCAAGAGCTGATTGAAGCCAGGAGTCAGCAAACTAGACTTCAATCAATGTCATGACATCGGATGTGTTCATTAAAGCTGCCCTGCCGTATAAATCACGCAAAACAGTTTTGAGTTCGCTGTTCTCAAGTGACATTGCCGGAGCTCTCAAAAGCCCTACCATCAAGAATTGTTTACTTGCATGAAGCTGGAAAGGGTTACAAGAGTATCTCTAAATGACATGATGTTCATTTTTCCACGGTTAGACAGATTGTCTACAGACGGAGAAAGTTCAGCAGTCTCTCAAGACGTGATCGTTCTTTAAAGATGACTGCAAGAGCACAGCGCAGAATCCTCAATGAGGTGAAGAAGAATTCTACAGTGTCAGCTAAACTCTTGCAGATATCTCCTGCACATGCTAAAATCTTTGTTGACAAATTTACGAAACGTACAACATTAAACAAGCATGGATTTCATGAAAGGATACGATGTAGGAAGCCGCTGCTGTCGATAAAAAATTGCATCACGTTTGAAGTTTGCAAAAGAAAATCTGGATGTTCAACAGCACTATTGGAAAAAATTCTGTGGACAGGTGAAACTAAAATTGAGTTGTTTGGAAAGAACACACAACGCTATGTGTGGAAAGGCACATCCTACCAGCGTCAAAACCTCATCTCAACTGTGAAATATGGTGGAGGGGGCATCATGGTTTGGGTTTGATTTGATGCCCCAGGGCCTGGAGAGATTGCTGTCATCAAGGGAAAAAATGAATGAAAATTTCTTTGTTTGCCGGAAAACAAGACGTGCACCTCAAAACATGAGATGCTCTAGCATGACCTCAAGAGAGCGATTCACACCAGACATCTTCAAAATATTGCTAGCTGAAACTATTTGGCAGGGTCCAAAATTCTTCCTGACCATTGTGCAGGTCTGATCTGCAATTACAGAAAATGTTTGGTTGAGGTTATTGCTGCCAAAGGAGGGTCAAACAGTTGTTAAACCCAAAGATGTACACATTTTTTCAATCAGCACTGAGAATGTTTACATGTTGTATTCAATTAAAACCTGAGAACATACAATGATTGTGTGGTATTACTTCAAGCACTCTGTTTGACTGTGACTTGGATGAGGATTTTTGCTAAATGTATGCAGAAATCTAAGTCATCTCAAAAGGTTCACAAACTTTTTCTTGCCACTGTATGCATCCATACGTACATAAACAAATATATATTGTGAGTACATAAGGACCCAACCGTTGGTAGAAACAACCCAGCATTCTAGAGCAATGTCTCTTGTGAATATTATTTCTCTTGTCAGAGTGAGAGAACATCTTGGCATGTTGTCAAAACCCTTTCAGTTAAAGTTGAAACTTTGTGAACCGGTCCAACAAGTGTACCTGTCGCTGCATGTAAAATGTATTTTGTAATCTACATGCACCAAAGAAAGAGAAAGATTGCCACCAGACGCTCCCCACATACCTGCTGCACAAGTGAAGCTAGAAATATTCACTGATGTCATCCGTTTAACTTTAATTAAACCACGTTATCAGATTTAACTGAAGGAAACAAATAACCACTTCCTAAAAGTGCAGCTCTCATTACTTTAGTAACACTTAATGACAAAGTATTGAAAAAGCTCCTTGAGGCAGCAGGGCAGGAAGAATTCATCATTAGAAAATGTTACATGTCAATTAGTTTTAAAGCCCAAGAGGCTTTTTTTGTTGATAAAATATTCTTTTCTCCCTATTCCATCAGCTTTGACAAAAGCCATCCCTTACTTCTTTATAACCCAAATGCAACCAGGAGGAGAGTCAGACGATAACCGATCTTGTCTGAAATGTCTTTGAAAAAATATTTGCCATGTTGGAATGTTTGATGGTTGTTATTTTCAACTCATGAAAAGAAATAATATCTGCAGTTGACATAACTGTAAGAAAAAGAAGCAAGTTAGCAATGGTAAATTTTCATTCTATACTTTTGATTCCTTGTAAGGATGTACACTCATGTACTTCCTTTTCCCTTTGAGATGATGACACAATCATCCTAAAAATCACATTTTCTTATTTTTAATTTAGGGGTAAATTTACTTTACTACGAAACAGAAGCTGTTTTATTAAGCCTCATTACATAACTTTGATAAGTTGTTTCGAAAAAATAAAATGCAATATCAAACTGAAACTAGGTTGTCAGACTTTTGTGACCACAGAGTTCAGACAGGCCACAACAGCCTAATTTAGACTTAAAGAGTGATACCATTTGGGGTTTTCAACACTGCAAAACAGTCTATAAAGCAAGAATCTGCAAGAAAAGCTTGACTGCCTCATAATATCCAATGCAAACCACAGAAATCGTATTACTGATCCATTATAGTAATTGCAACCCTTACAAATGAAGTTTAAGTGTGTTATTAGTATTCATGCCCATATCAGATAGGAAAAATAATTGAAATTATTGTATTTATAATACAATTCCTTTCTCCTGCTGACATTGTTGACATCCTTAATCCATGACTAGGAAATATTTACTTTCAAATGTTTTTCCTATAAACGTGAAATTTGTTTCTGTCATTTATAGGCAAGTCATAATATGCAGCAACAAAAGTTCAGCATCACACGCAAACTATTCATTTAAGCTTCAGGTCACAATTTGATGCATCGTCCTTAAATTCTATATCAGCAAAAGATCTGGAAAACATATTTTGTGTTAAAGCCTCCGCTAAACATCGTAGAAAGAACTGCTTTACATCCATTATAAATCAAAAACATCTGTCTGACATCTTCAAAAGTCTCCAAGAGGTCTAAGACATTGTCATTAGGGTGAATGATAATTCATAATTTCATTCCATCAATTGCACTATTTCACATACACATTGCAATGCAATTTATGAATTATAATTTTGCACAGTTGTAAGAAATGTGTGGACACACTTGACACTTTCAATTGAACTAGATAGGATGTGGAACAAACCACACACATAATCATAGAATCTCTCCACTACTCCATGATAGCAATGCATTCTTTTTGCGAAACGAATCTCGGTCGAACATTTTAAATGAGATCCTTGTCATTGTGGATTTCATCTAAGTTACTTAGAATTTATCGAAAGATCGATAAGACCATAACAGCTTCTAGTCAGAATCAAAAAAACATCAGATCAATCCCTAGTGTATTTTTCTTAAGGAACTGTTACTAACAGAAACCCTTTTCAGACAGCTCAAGATAATTCCACTAAAAAAAAACATCATGATATCACGATAAATAAGTTTGGACTTTAAAATTTCACTGTTTTAAGAATGGTGTCCATTACAGAAGTCATAGAAACCAGACATGAAATATTCTCTTGAAACCTCATTCATACACGCCTGGATATTGGTTTATATGAATGCATTCAAAAGCATGTGCATTGAAAACATTTGAAATGTTTCCCTAGCGCATTTGCATTAGGGTTCACATGCCAGGCAGCACACGGCAGACGGGTAAGCTTAAAAAAATATTTGTTTGATTTAGAGAGCAGTTTCTTACTCTTGTTAATGTGACGTAAATTGCACTTAACAATGCAATCCAGCAGAGATTCTTACGCAAGTCTTTCCATTATAGAAGCAGCATGGTATTAAAACACACTTATTGTCCGTCGTCTTTCGTGACTAAAGCTTAACGCCCATGTATGGATCCAATTTCATGCTTATTTCTGTACTTGTACATGGATATAATTCTGTTTTAAGATTTACATTTCAATAAACAATCTTTGTATTAAACTGGTTAATACCCATTTTACTTAGAAATGTATGTACAATAAGTACAACTGTTACAATACACTGTTTCATTTGTATTAAAATATCACAAAACAATAAACAGATTTGGAAAGTTGATCTAGATTGAAAAAAAACTATACAGAACCCAATTCTGAACAAACTCGGAATTCGGATATTTCTTAAGGATTAAAGCATTTAGATCCGCACACAGTATCACATTTGCAAAAATATCCTCTAAAAATAAAAGCAGACATTGAAGATCAGATAACAAAAAGTCTGAATGTGAAATGCTTACAAAACACTGGAGCAGCAGGAGTCTGGTTCCCAAAAGAGTCTGATGTGACTCATAGTTCAGAGTGTTTGTGAGGTGCTGAAGGTTTTGGAGATGAATGTTTGGTTTGTCTTTGATTTGGGGTCATGTCATTCTGCTTTCCGTGGCCTTCCTTAGCACTGGTCTTTATTTTAGGATCCCTCTGAGAAGCATAACCTGGTGCTTCTTGGTCCATTATTGCCAAAAAGTCATAAAATGGAACTGTAGGGCTCCATTTTCTGTCAGGGATCACACCTAATAGAGAGAGCAAGGTTTAAACGTTATTGCACATTTAGACAACCAATACCAATGCCAATGACACAGAACTACTATTTAAATATCTTACTAATTTCAGATGATTTATTCCCCCTGTATGTGACACTTGTTTTATCATTAACATTCTTTGAAATATCTACTATGCTGTTCTTCAGAAAAAAGTCAGGTTTAGAATATGTGGGATGAAACCATAAGTGTTTTAGTTTGTGTGATCTTATTAATACTACATAAAATAATACTTTTTCTGATCATAACATTGTACACATTTCCTCACCCTCACTGGAAATGTGTAAAATGTTGTTCTGCATAACATAAAAGATGATGTTTTGAAGAATGCTGGTAATTATACAACGTTAATTTCTGTCCATTGTATGGAGACATTTCTCAGAATATCTTTTTTGTGATCCACAGAACACATGGACGCAAAGGTAAGTAAGTAAATGATAGCAAAATTTGTATTCTTCAAGGTGAAAAACTGTAAAATGTGATGATAATAATAAACAAACAGCATAAGCAATAAACATTAATAAAATGATAAAAAGGACTCATTCTAATTATCATTTGTATAAGCATTATATTCTTATGCTAATTAACTGTGTGAAAGAAATCATACACTAAATGAAATGTACTGTGATTTAATATACTGTTTATATTTTGTGTATATGCAACTGAAATAAATTATTCTTACCAAAAATATTAAGTATAAAAAAACATTTATTGTATTTCCACTGAAAAATGTATTCAATGCTTTAATTAAGACAATTTATATTATTATTATATTATTTATATTATATTTATATTAACTAAGCTATATTAATTAATTTTCACACTGTATAAATGTTATTAACTCGTGTGTATTAATGTTATTAACGTTGTGTTAACGTTCAAGAAAAACATTCAGTTTTCCTTTTTTTTAACCACCTAACTAATGACAACAATCAGGACACAGCGGGTAAATGATGCTTGATACCTGGAAATCTGAGGCAGGGTTTGTTAATGGAAATTGACAACTGCTTCCAGATGTCACAGTGTGTAAACTGTAAAAGTGAAAATTAATCTACTAAAGGAAAAACAGACGTGGATGAAAATTGATTGCAGATCTTTTCCAGTGTAACTAGGGTGGGGTAGGGAACTATGAAAAAAAAATTCACCATGCATGATGTGACAATGACCAGTTCTTGTACAATCTTTATAGTGAACGTTGCCACTTTTTCAAATGAACCAGTGACGTAATATTCAGTGATGAGAAATCACTCATGTCCGGTGTGGTGGGATTAATTCAGTAACGGTTCGACTCACTGAAGAATTCCATAGTAACCATCCAAATAACTTTTTTTTGCTCACATTACAGGAAAAACAGACATCTGGATTCTTGAAATCATTGATAATAATTTCGAACACATTTTTGGTGGTGCTTGTTAAAGCAAGCATCACTAATTCTTTTGCTCATACTATTAGATTAGTACATAGTATGTTGCTTTTAATCATTGGGTATTGCTGCATGGGTTTGGTTTTGAGGGTACACAAGTCTAAGCAAATATTGTATGGCTGGAATGTGCTGTAAATTAAGTTTTAAGCAGACAGATAAAATTCTCGCCAAACCTAATGAGGGGACCAAAACCATATTCAGAGATCAGAATTAGCCCTGAGCTTTTTCACCTGGCACCCTGAATGGTTTTACTCTTATAAAAGAGTTTAGATTACATATCTTTAAGCAAATAGACTACAATTCGTTAAACTCTGGCTGCTATAAAAAAAAATAGTACATTTATATGGTAAGTATGTTTGTATTACAAATAATGTCTGAAACGATAGCGTAATCTTAAAAGAAATATTTAATAAAAAAATATATTTTTGTTTGCACAATTCAGGAAGAATTCAGGAAAGCAAACACTTTTGCCTACCAATGTATGTTTATCCACTATGGTTCTTCATCATGTCCTACAAATCTCAGTTGCTAACATTCTTCAAAATATCTTTTGTGTTCAGCAGAACAAAGACAGTCATGCATGTTCATGAATTCATGAAATGATTTTTTTGGGAAGGAATATCCCTTAAAAATTCAAAACAACCACCCAACATACAATTTCGAAGAAATGTTTCTCTTCATCTGAATGATGCATAAAACATAACCATTGAAAATAAATGACTCATCCTAGCTTATACTTAATTCTTGATATATGATTGAATTTGACTATTCTTCCAGTACACAAAAAGCTACGGTGACAAACAAAAAACAACCCCATGAGTCCAGCACGAAGTTTCGGGGAAATAACTCATAACAATCAGACACAATTTAAGGATAGAGTTTCCTCACAGCTTCATAGGAAGCAGATGGGAGAGGCTAAGAAGTGGCAATGAAACCAGCCCAAATCCTGACAAAGGCTGGACCCGCTTAGACCACGGTGCCAAAGAACAGAGCGTCTTTGGGGAGATTTTAATGAAAGCACTATTTTGAAAGTCTCAACAGAGCTAAGAGCTGATATTAAGAGGACTGCTGTGCACAAGTAACAATGGTAATTGTATAAGGTAGAAAAAGTGTTGAAGAGGTTGAATGGACAGGGTGTGATCTCAAGGACATTTGTGCATGTATAGATGTTTAGCGCCAGTTTTTCCCCACTGGCATGTGAGGACTGAGTCTTCAAACCATGGAAGAAAGACACATTACACAGCCACATTCCCAAACGATAATTGGTCACATATGTTAAAAAAATGTATTTAAGGGAAAAAATGATCACAACAACGGAACACTTTGAATTTTTATCATATTATTAAATCAATTAAAAAAGTTTTAAAAATGTCCAAAAGAATAGATCTACTTTTATACTTTGTTATTATAATTTTACAAATTATATTATTATTATTATTATTATTATTAATATACGATACGTAACAATAATAACATTAATAACAATAAATACATCATATTATTTTCTTAAAGGAACTAAATTCCTTAAAAAGCCACATTATATAAGGTATAATCCCAAGGATTTTTAGGGCATCTAAGGTTTCATTCTCTGTTTCTCACAGTTTGCGTGTTCAGAACAAACAGGGGAGATCAACAGATAAACACCATTTTCCCTGTTGATTTAATGGATTGCACCTGGTTAAGGTTCAACATTTGCCTGTTAAAATCTGGTCCATTTTTTGTTGGTTCGTGGTCAGAGAGACTTGTTTAAAACATAATAAAAAAGGAAACTCACCTGCTGGCTGTTTATCTTTATTCTCCACACTAGTGAGCCACTGCAGGATGTTTTCAGCCTTAAGCGGGTGCTCTGGGGGAAACAGGAACACCTTTCCACCAGTGTTCAACTGTGACATCACCAAAGCAGGAAGCGGAGGTACGAACCCAAGATAATTCTCCAGGACTGATCTCCCAACAGGTGTCCGACCTCTACAACAACATGATTTCAAACATAAACACTAATTTATAAGCACAAATGTATTCCCGTGACTACACTTGTAAAGCACCACAAAGACTTTTCTCAAAATATCTTCCAAAGATAATGTGTCATATATTGATTTTGATCAATACAAGGGTGAAGAAATAATTACAGATCTGTTATTTTGGGGGAATTATCCTTTTCCTTTTCCATTAAAATTCATATCATACACTTACAGATGAATCCAGCAGGGCAGGAATGACTGCAGCTGTCCAGAGCTCAGCAGATGTTTCATCTCTGTTAAAGATGTGTCTGCACTGTCTTCCTTTCCAACAAACAGCAGTAACAAGGGTTTTCCATGCTCCAAATACCACGGAAGGTTCTCCACCGTCAGTTCAGGCTGGGAACAGATCAGTGCATGACAAACATGTCACTTGTCAACACAGTAGACTCTTCAACACACTCTACTAAAAACATGACGGAGGAAATTTAAACTATCTGCCCCTGCAAAAACCTTGTGTATATCAACAAAAGTGAAACTGTACACACTTCCCAGCTAACAGGAAACGTTCCCAGAACTAGGAGAATGTTCTCTAAATAGGTCTCAAAAAACGATTTGCTGTAAAAACTTTTTGTGAAAATGTTCAGTGTTGAAACTGCATTATTGCAACATTAAATGTCATTGCTCAACATGCAAAACCTCAATGTTGATATGTAGTATAATTATAAAACATAAGTGATGAAACCAGAAATAAAATTTTAAAAACTTAAACATTACCAAATCCTTTTCATTTATTCCTGTAACCCTGATAATAATTTTTATACTAAATATTTTTGAGCTGACTGTTAATTTAAAGCTTAGTTAGTATAAAAATGATGCAATAAAATAGAAACTATGTTAAAGAAAAATACATTTTCTTGTCACTTATCACATTATCCAGACAGATACTGTGGGTTTCTGCTCTAGGGATCACACTTTTTAATACCTTGTAATGTTGCTTTATCTAAATTCAACCAACTGCATGTAAAACCACGTCATCTTGTCATTTAAACGTAGCAAAAAAGTACTGAATATCATCCTAATGTGAATGGATAGGTGGGGAATTTATAGACCCATTGGGGCGTCTCTGCAAATACTCTCTTTGTGTAAACAGGCCCAGGAGGGTTGGCGATGTCTAATGGCACTAATGGAGGGTTTTAAAGCTGCTTATGATAAATTCTTTACAGCTAGAATGAATATTTAGACTTGTTTACACAAGAGACTGAGGTTAAGTAAGATCAATATGGAATACTGATCAATTACTTCTCCTCATTTCCAGTAAAACTAAAGTACCATTGAGTCTCTGATGCGGGACAAAATTTCCAAAAGCAGCAATTTAAACGAACTTACACAAGGATCCAACACTGCTCTCTGTATGAGCAGGACGATGTCTTTAACTGAGGTTGATTGGATATAATAAGCTTCTCGAGATACCTCAGGACCATGGGACACCAGAACAGCAGGCAGGTTTACTGACAACCCCTTTACCCTAAACACATAAAAACATTCAACTGAAACAACAGTCTTCATACTTGACTATATCAACACATGTTCTGTCTTGTCGAGACACACTGAGTCAGCATGAGCTGCTTATCAGGGTTACAATCTTTTTGGATGAGAGTTATAATCAAATGTAATAGGAAATACCATTTCTGTGCTTCTTTGTGCACAAGAAGTCCAAGAATTGCCTCTCCTCTGAGAAGTCTGGCTGCTTCTTCAAATGCAGTCACACCTTAAAAAAAATAATGTATCAGGTTATACAATTAATGCTTAACAAACATATACAAATAAACATTTTCTCTGTCATGATTTACTGATTGTTTTGTCCTTTTAAACCTTTGTATTACTTTCTTCTGCAAAACACAAAATAAGATATTTTGAAAAATGTTGGTCACCCAAAACCATTGGTCCCAATTCATTTCTATTGTTTGGAAACAAACCAATGCAAGTCAGGAGAATGGTTTGGTTTTGCCAACATTTTCCAAAATGTCTTCTTTTTTATATTGCAGAAGAGAGAAAAATGATTAGTCATGCAGATTTTAATGACAAATTAACGATGATAGAATTTTCATTTTGTGGTTAATTATCCTTTTAAGACTTCTAAACTGTTCAGTCACAGAGAAAGGTTTAGCAAATATATTGTCTAGTCCAATTCAATTTGCATAACGATGAATCCGTTTATTTAATCAAGAGTTTTTATTACATTATGACCTTGCTGAAATGTTTCACTCTTCAATTCATTGGTGAAATCTTGAAGGGTAGCTCCCAAAAAACTCTTTTCCTGAACTCAAAAAAAATATATTTTGAGAAATGTCTCAAATTTGGTTTGTGTCCTTGCAGTACGAGTTAAAGTGGTCGAGTGTTGTTACCGTTTGGAAAGACATGAGGATGAGGAATTTCCTTTAAGGATCTCTTAAAAGAGAGTTGCTAAACATAATATTTAATTCCCACTGTTACAGTCGTCTCTGTTTTTTTTTTAATTTTTTTTTTTCACTTTAAGGTTTGTCTTTACACTGTAATTAGACATTTACCAGTGTCTAGCGTAGTAAACAGGCCCAGCACTCTGATCGGAGACAAATGTGAATGTTTGCTGTATAAATCTCCCTCCAAAAACGACAAGACATCAGCTGAGGAAGACAAAGGGACAGGGCTGGAAATACGACTCCTGCAATTTAAAAAGAAACAGAGATACTCAAGATAACCAGAAACAAAACAGTTTAAGATATCAGTACACTATTAGTATCTGTATATAGACATGACCTTCAAACACAAATGTTGCTTTTTTATTTAGATATTGTGATTAAAAAACATTCAAGATGGCAATCTAAATTGTTATTTGTCACACATGAGAACATCTCTACATGGCTTTTTGCTTCACAGATAAGAAACCCAAGAGTCAGTTATCAGTAGAAAGCCAAACAGAAATAAACAGAAGGTCAGAATGCACTTGACTCTCCCATACGTCAATCATCAGTCCTCTAATTTAACCCAATAACAGCCCTGTTTCAGGTTAACCTTGAGTGACATAATAAATGTTACCCAGAGGATTGGTCCTTGTGTGCTTAGAAGGGATATGACTCACATCAATATGAAACTCTGAAGACTCTTGGTTCCCAGCATGCCTCTGTAGGTTTGAGGAGTCTCAATTGGCCTGTAGATCATAATAAATGGAAAGGATTTGACATTCTGATCACTGCAGATATCAGTCCATTCTCCACAATCTACAGCCGCCATCACTAGCCCACTAACACCTGAGAGAGAGAGAGAGAGAGAGAGAGAGAGAGAGAGAGAGAGAGAGAGAGAGAGAGAGAGTGTGTGAGAGAGGGAGAGAGAGAGACAGAGAGAGAGAGAGAGAGAGAGAGAGAGAGAGAGAGAGTGTGTGAGAGAGGGAGAGAGAGAGACAGAGAGAGAGAGAGAGACAGATAGATAGATAGATAGATAGATAGATAGATAGATAGATAGATAGATAGATAGATAGATAGATAGAGGGATAGAGGGATGGAGAGAGAGATTTTGATTTAAATTGAATTAATACAACCAAAAAATTTAAAACATTGAACATTGAAAATAAATTTTAAAAGCAATGAGCTGGTTGAACTTAACTTTAAACTAAGAATGTTTTAAATTGTTATAAATTTATGAATAAAAATACTTTAAGGTATGTAAATGTAAATATCAAATTATATTATTGGCAACTAAAGATAAAATGTGTGTGTGAACACATTTATAATATTATATATATATATATATATATATATATATATATATATATATATATATATATATATATATATATATATATATATATATATATATATATATATATATATATATATATATATATATATATATATATATAACATTTAAAAATAATATTAATAATATTTCACATAATATTGATCAACAGAGCAAAAGATAAAGATACAATCTATTTATGTAAAACACTGTTGCCATTTTTTATGATATTAAATGATATTGTAAATACCTTCCAGTGTTTCAGCCACTTCCATGTAAGTCTGTATGAAAGCCATGCAAACAGCATCCCCTAGTGGAGAAAACGGACAATTACATTTCCATACACAAAATCAGAGTGTAGTCTTACAGCAACTTTAAATGGTAAAAAAGGAAAACTCACATTTAAAATAGAACAACACCACTGTCATTTCATTTTGTGTGACTTCAGATTGAAAGCTGTTAGATGTGAGCTCTGTAATAGACTCCAGGTCCAGCATAAGATCCCGATCTCTATACACTGATTCTGATACCTCATCATCAAGGATATCTAAAAGAGAAACGAAAATATAAACCATTTTAAAGGACTGTCTAACTACAGGTATAAGCTTTATCACATAAAGCACAAGAATAGTCAGGGTTGCCGCTGAAAAACAGACCAGGGGCAAATTTTTTAATGGTGGGCCCCATCTCTCCTGGGACAAATACCATATGGAATTAATGTTCTGACATGAGGACAGACTCATGGGATGGTATCTTATTTAATAGATCTTTCCTCGTAAATAACTCTTGCATAGTTTTATGAGTATATAAATTATGTCAAAACATTCATTCCATGAGAACCTAATCCAAACTCCAAAATAAATATGTTAAAACTTTTACTGAAAATAAACAAAAAGATCCACATGACACCACAAGCCAGAAGACATCCTACCAAGGTCTGACCAATGTTCTTCAGTTTCCTCTTCATCTTCTATCATCTTGTATCCTTCTAACAGTTCTTCTTCAAAAAGTTTCACAGCCTCTTCTGCATTTTTCAGGGTAAAATATCTCACATCCTGTTGAGAAAAGTTCCCGTTAAACAAAGAGATTCTTTTAGTGATGTCAAACACATTCTGAGGAAGAACAAACCTCCTGTGGGAGTTGGTAAGCAGCGTTGTACTGCAGTGGGGTTTGAACTTTATTACCGTCCCTAAAAACAAAAACAGAAATAAATAAGCAACTAAGAAGAAAATGTATTTCAATGCATTTAAAATGCTTATAAGCAGTACCTTTGAATGAGCACAACGCCGACCTCCCCGCGGAGCTTCTGGGCTACAGACAGAGCAGTGGCCTGGTCCAGATGTTTTGTTTGGAGATGTGAGAACAGATACAGCACGGGCACATTGAGATGGTTGTAAACCACGTCTACTTCAGAGGGATCCACATTTGCCTCTGTCTGTCACAAAACAAACATCCACCTAAAATATCTTCTCCTTAATATGTAGCTATTTTAAAAGTTCAACAGTTGAGCTTTAAGTAACCAACTGTGCAAGATTTGGGCTGGTACAGTTTCCCATCAATGGTATACGAGGTTGACTCAGGTAGCTCTCTTACCACAAGAGGTGCCTCCATCAACTGGAGGAAAGTGTGTATATTGATGGTGTTAAGTGGCTTTCTCATGGGAGTAAAAGGGCACGTGTCCATCTGCCTGGACGCATCTTTACAGTGCAGAAACCAAAGGTGGGCTTTTGAGACAGAGAGATCCTCAACCCTGTAAACACACAGGCTGGCTAAATATCAAAACAATCCAATAAATTTAATGTAAAGCAAAACTGTGAGCTTTATTCACATTATAAAGTTCGTCCCTGACAATGTGTCACACATTGCTTTTTTTAAATTCTGTTTCAAACATTAAAACATACCCCATGTGCTTTAAAAGCGGAATTCCAGTTGTTTGAACAAACTGGTACTTGGATCCGTAAACAAACGCCGCCTCCATTAAAGCTCTGTGCTCTATTTAGACCAAAGGAGGAAAGTAGGGACAGTTCATACACAGATTTTAAATACAGATTAACAGTTGATCAAATCATACCTGGAAGCCCGAGCACTGGAATGTGTCCCACCACGACATCTCTTGTTTGTTTGGCTGCATTCTCCACCTGCAAAAGCTCGGCTGGTGTATGAACATATCGAACCTCATTGAAGAGGACGGTGCTAAATGAAGAGCAGGTGAAAGGTCAACTTCAAGGATGAAATCTTCAAACTGAAGTACTATTGTCATAATTAACATAGAACTCACAACAGAACGTGAGAAACTATAGCATTGACGTCAAAAACAGTCTCAATGTGAAAGCTCCTTAGGACATCTGAACCTCTGAAATGACAAAGAAAGTGAAATAAAAGGTTTAGGTCGGTCACGATGGTTTCGTTAATTAAGGGGCAATAGAAAACTAAATAAATAAGTACCTGAGCAAATATGCATTTGTCATGAGCTTTTCTCCAGTGCAGTACTTTATTTTGGTTTCCTTTGAACAGTTCACCTATACAAGTATTCATCTGTTAAAACAAATCTACTACATTCAAGAAAAAGCACTATAAATTCTTATGTTTTTTTAATTATATATCAATACCATACATGGACTTTTCAGCATTATTTAAAGTAATAGTGCCAAAAATAAAAGCTGTGTCATTCCATTTCAATCCATTATATGATTTTCTTTTGCTAACACGAATGATATGATGGGGATCATTGGAACTGGCACCCATTTACTTGCATTGGTTGTGTCCAAACAATAGAATGGGTATATGCGATTCAATATTTACATTTAAATTTACAATTGTTCATTTGGCAGATGCTTTTATCCAAAGCGACTTACAGTATTTATGAAGTAGTCAATCATGACTGCAAAGAAAAGAGGGGTAAGATATCTAACTCAAGGACACTTCAGTCATTGTCTGAAGGCACTGGGATTCGAACTGTAACTTTCTGCATACACGTCCAACCCTCTAACCACCAGATCACGACTGACCCTCTTTTGTTTGCAATGCAATTATTTTGTTACTCAATATTTATTTTTATATTGAAAAACATTGTTTTACTTTGCAGATATTTGAGGCCCTGTCTTGACTCCAACTGTTTGGTTACCAACTTTTTTCAAAATATCTTCTTTTGTGTTATAAAGAAGACAGAAAGCCATACAAGTCTGAAATGACTGTGGGGTGAAGTGGGTACATTTATTTTGGGTGACCCGTCACTTTACTGGCGTTCTTCATTGACTCCCATAACGAGATACACTTTACTGCCAAAAGTATTCTCTCCCCGGCATTGACTCGCATATGAACTTAAGTGACATGCTCTTCCTAATCCATAGGCTTCAATATGATATCGGCTATAACAGCCTCATCTCTAGGGAAGGCTGTCCACGAGGTTTAGGAGTGTGATTATGGGATCTTTTCACCATTCTTCAGGAAGCTCGTTTGTGAGGTCACACGCTGATGTTGGACGAGAAGATCCGGCTCTCAGTCTTCATCCCAAAGGTGTTTAATCGGGTCAGGACTCTGTCATCCATGTCTTTATGGATCTTACTTTGTGCACTGGTGTACAGTCATGTATTAAGCAGACGGTTATTTCTGAATGTCCTCTTAAGATGATCTAACAGCAGAGTAAAATGTTTTTTAAAAAAGAGATTACTTCTTGTTTCTATTGCTTTATATGTTTTGAAGAAACAACTCTTGGACCACAAAGCACTGCACATCTTTAATCGGGTCAGGATTCTGTCATCCATGTCTTTATGGACCTTACTTTACGCACTGATGTCATGTTAGAAGAGGAAGAGCTCAGATCCAACAAAAGTTGGGAGAATGGAAGCGTCCAAAATATCCTGATATGTTGAAACATCTCATTTTGATGATTTGTATGAATGAGCGAGCACTTTTGGCTTTAAAGTGTATCATCTGCAGTATAATTAAAACCATTAAAAGTGTCTTTATATATTGTCAGCACTTATCTACACAACAAGTTGACTTGTGTTGAAATAAAAAGCTTGTATTTGAAAGTTTACTTACTTTTACAACAGATATCCCATAATCCTCCAGTGCATCAGCAGACATCTCTAGCTGATCCAGGAACAGTTTGATGGTTGGGTTGACTGCAGAAATAAACTTTAGATCCATGACACTAATCAGATTCAAGACATCTTACAAGACTTACCATGATTTCCAAAATAAACCAAGGATGTTTTTCCCATCTTCATCCTCTCCATGAAGCTCTGGCTGGAATCTTCCATCAGTCTGGATGTGTTTGAGGAACATCCTGCTGAGGTTATGCAAAACATCACTGTGAGCAAATAAACAATGCACATGGTGCTCATTTAACTTCATTTATCTTTAAAACGTTGAAAATTCTATTTATCAAACCAATAAATTATCTATTGCAACGTTTACAGCTCCATTCTATCCCAGCATCACAACACAACCATAAACACACACAGACAACATGCGCGGGGATTAACCAATCAAATAGCTTCGATTTCAAAGAGTGCCTCCCGACCAATCAGACACGCCGAGAGCAGATCCCACACCAACGAGAGACGAGAAAAGCGAAGGCGGGGTGTGTAAAACTACAGTCGATTGGTTCGTTCTAAATAGGCGGGGCCTTCGCGAACGCCTCAGAAACCGCCGCCATTTTGGCTCCGCCCCGCAGCCGCGCCCCACCCGCGGCCGTCGATTTCAGAGCCAACATGGCGGCTCACGCGCACCAGTTGCAGGCCTCTTCCCATTGGTCGGTGGGCGTGTCTCAAGCTGCAGCTGATCGCTCCGTACAATTGATCGCTTTTTCCAGAGTTGCTCATTCTGACGGAGAGCCGCGGCGCGCGCGCGTCATTAATGACCGCGTTTATAAACGTCTGTTTTTATCATAAACTCTATTTTAACGTGTCATGTTTTATCAGTACTAAACGCGTCGATGAAAAGTTCGGTTGTATGATGTTTATTTCAGGATCCCAGGTCGGTGTCTGGACGGTCCCCCCGTCGGTCCAGCTCGGGCTGACTGTGCTCTACACGGTCCTGTACGCGCTGCTCTTCGTGTTCGTGTACCTGCAGCTGTGGTTGATTCTGCACTACGGACACAAACGCTTCAGCTACCAGACTCTGTTTCTCTTTCTCTGTCTGCTGTGGTCGGCTTTGAGGACGACACTCTTCTCTTTCTACTTTCACAATGTCGTGGACGCGAGCCGGCTGCAGCCTTTGCTTGTCTGGCTGTTGTATTGTCTTCCGGTCTGCCTTCAGTTCTTCACGTTGTGTCTGCTCAACCTTTACTTCGCTCAGGTGAGTCCTCGAGCTGTGACGTGTGCACCCTCAGGCTTTTGTGCATCCTGATTGGCTGATTTTGCCATGCAGGTTGGTCCCATCAGATGTGTTTACTTCAGAGGCCTGGGAACTTTCTGCTGTGCTGTGAAGAAATCCTTTTAAAGCATACTTCCTGTTCTCAAATGTGACATCTTTCATGTGTGGTTATGTTAACATTCACAGGAGTATATATCATGATAAGTTATTCTTGTTCTCTTTATCAGGCTGAAATATTCAGATACTGAAACATATTGTGTGGAGACATTTCTCTAACTATCTTTGTGTTTAACCGAAGACATCATAAACAGATTTTTTGCAACATTGTTATAAATTAATCCTGTCATCTTGTGTAGCTCTATATCAAGCTGAAATATTCAGACACTGAAACATATTGACTTCAATTGAGTGGAGACATTTCTCTAAATATCTTTGTGTTTAACAGAAGACATCATAAACAGTTTTTTATTACATTATTATTGGTTATTCCTGTAGTCTTGTGGAGCTCTATATCAGGCTAAAATATTTAGATACTTAAACATATTGACTTCAATTGTGCGGAGACATTTCTCTAAATACCTTTTGTGTTTAACAGAAGACATCATAAACAGATTTTTTGCAACATGTTATAAGTTAATCCTGTCATATTGTGTTACTCTATATCAGGCTGAAATATTCAGTTGCTGAAACATATTGACTTCAATTGTGTGGATTCAAACCCACTCAGACATTTATCAAACTATCTTCTTTTGTGTTTAACCGAAGACATCATAAACAGATTTTTTGCAACATTGTTATAAATTAATCCTGTCATCTTGTGTAGCTCTATATCAAGCTGAAATATTCAGACACTGAAACATATTGGCTTCAATTGAGTGGAGACATTTCTCTAAATATCTTTTGTGTCTAACTGAAGACATCATAAACAGATTTTTTGCAACATTGTTATAAGTTAATCCTGTCGTCTTGTGGAGCTCTATATCAAGCTGAAATATTCAGACGCTGAAACATTTTTGACTTCAATTGTGTGGATACAAACCCACTCAGACATTTATCAAACTATCTTCTTTTGTGTTCAACATAAGAAATAATCATAAACAGGGTTAGGGTCATATTGTGTTACTCTATATCAGGCTGAAATATTCAGAAACTGAAACATAATGAATTCAATTTTGTGGATTCAAACCCACTGAGAAATTTCTCAAAATATCTTTTGTGTTCAACAAAAGAAATAATCCTAAACATTATTAATGGTTATTCCTGTCATATTGTGTAGCCCTATATCAGGCTGAAATATTCAGACATTCGTGCTGAATGCTCTCATGCCGGGACATGAGCACAGCTGGAGGTCAATAGTTTCTATTCTCAAGCTCCTCTGCTTGACCACAACAGATTCGTTGACAGGAAAGTCTGAATGAGGTCTATTATTGAGACTTTTGGTCCATCCTTCCACCCATTGTGGGATGCTGAAGTCTTGGCCGTCTGTGAAGACATAGACTCATCATGCAGGGAATGAATTATTGTTTATCTCTAATGCCTTGTTTAAGGGCTTTTACCTCATTTCGCAGCACTAAACACTAAAGACATCACGAGGTTCGATAGCACTTTCTGGAAAGTTAATGTGTTGATGAAATGAGAACCCGAGAGGTCAGAATGTCGCTTCATTTTGTTTTAAAGTGTAAACATCGGAGTGTGGATTTTTTGTTGGTTATATGTTGCCTGTTGCTCTGTAGTTCTTGTGTCACTTTAAAAGATTGAGGCCAGACAGATCCTTCTGTGTTTATTCCTAGAAAAACCCAACGAATAGATTATAATACAGTTTCTTAAAATCATCATAAGGAGTCGAGAAATTGCCTTTATATGTTGTAGATTTCGACAGATAAATGTAGAGTAGAATTAATATAATCTGCAAGCCCGACGACTGTGTGCTTTGGCCTTTCCGTCCCGTCCGACATCCGCCGATCTCCGATGTTAAATTGACTTTGCTTATATTGCATTTTATTCCCCCACAGTCAGCACACAACAAACACATCGAAACCTGGATGACAGGCCCTGCGGTCCTTTAAGATTTATTGACGGCTTTTGTTTTTCGCACGTCTGCAGCCGTTCTCCTTAACACCCACAGTGTGGCTCGAGAGAGGGTTAGCTTTTGTTTGTGCGAACCTTTCGGGAGCTATTTGTGATGTGGGCACCGTACCGACGCTGCTTGAACTGTGTGAGTTGGCATTTGAAGCCGCAAGCCAATCAGAGGCACCTGCTGCAAAACATTACATCACCCTGCTCAATCCTGTTCTATTCCAGGCACAACAAAGGGATGTGCAGAGTTCTGTTCTGAGAACAGCCGCTACACAGGCAAATACAACATCACCTTGAGTTTGATCTGTCAGGCAAAAATTTTCGGATCGGTGGGGCAGGAGGTTGTCTTACCCGTATTAAAGCGGTTCCATACTGCGGCGCAGTGATGTCACACAAACTGACCTCTGGGTGGGCTTGTTGTGTCTTGTCCGTAAAGTGGCAGTGCATCTTTAACATTGATGCAAACTGATTTCAAATTACTTGGTTAAATAGTGACTGCAGAAGAATATATTTTGAAGAAAGTCAAAAACAACAACACTGACCCCCAATTGACTTCAGTTGTGGGGGCACAAACCCATTGAGACATTCTTCAAAATATCTTCTTGTCCCTATTTTTATATGGCAGTATCATTCATAAAGCTCAGAATGACTTTTATTTTAAACCATAGATAGAGAGAGGGTCTTTGTTGTTAAATACGTCTGCAATACTGTAAATAATGTGTTTTATGACCTACGGCTCCACTGTCATATTTCATAGTTTTCCTTTCTTCCCGTATCCCAAAGGACGGGACAAAGTGGTGACCAATTAAATTTCCAGATTAGAGTTTCAGCGGCGTGGAGAAAACACATTAAAGGTGCGTGTGTGCAGACTGTTTACATGAAGCTGTAATTCTCCCGTGGATCACGCCTGTGGGTTTTTGCATGGTGTGTGTGTCACACGAGAGCTTATCTATTAAGCTGTGCAAGAAAAAAAAGACGAGCCATTTCTCACCCATGTATTGTTTTTTGCTGTTAATGCACATGTTCGGCAGTTTTCGGTTCCTTAAGGACTATTCTTAGCTTTATTTTGAGCATCAGTCTTTGCCATTAACGCTGTTCAGAAAGGCCTGCAAGAGTCATGGCTAAAAACAGCAGCATGGGGAAATTTGGATCTGCAAAGAGTAGTTTTGCAACATTGTGACGTGGGGAGATTTAGATTTTTCGGTGATTGATAAGAGATGTTCCATTTATTATGTAATCAAAACGTGTACCGCAAAATTCAGGTCAAGAGACATAGTGAGCAGATATGTATAACATTATATAGTTAAACATATAGCTCAATAAAAAAACACAATGCTGCAGGGTTGTTTAGTTTGTCACGGACAAGATTTTGTGTATTTCCACTCTGATGTGGCTTATGTGGTTTAAGATCTAACTTGTCTGTCATCTAACAACTATAAAAGGTTGTTTAATGGATAGTTCACCCAAAAAGGAGTTAAAGACGTATAAATTATATCTAGATATCTGGAAGAATGTAAGCAACTGAAATTTTCTGGGGAACCTTTGACCAGCGTTTTATTTTTCTGTACGATAGTAGTTCCCTTAGAAATCTCATTTGCCAATATTCTTCCAAATATCTCTCTTTATGTTTTACAGAACAAATACATTTATTCAGTTTCAAATACAGCAATAAAGTTTAATTTTGGGGTGAAAAATTGCTTTGAATTAGACAAAGTTTCCTTGTATTTTTAGCAGTTTCAGCTGGAAGAGTCTTAATATTTTGCCAAGAAATTCTTTTTATACCCGGCCAAACAAAGGCATCACCCCCACACAGCTCTAAATGTTACCCATAAGAGCTTACTGGAATGTTGTTTTCTCATTTTGGACAAGCCTTCTGTAAGCCTCTTTGTCCTAGTAGACCATCTCAAGACATGCATGTTTGGTATATTTGGGACGTTCTAACTCGGAATGTATATCTGTAACCACACGATTGGGTCGGTAGTTGAACTTTGCCACCTTATCCGTTCAACAAACAATTTCTAATAAATCACCTTCTCCATTGGCTGGTTCATACTGGAATAAATCACAATTTGCCGTTTTGACAGCTGCTTCAGGCTCAAATCTTCTTCTTTTTTTCCGATAATGATTTTAGCAGTTGTGTTGTTTTGTCAGGAAAGATTTAGGACTGCTGTTGTTAATCTGTAACTAGGCCACCGTTTCTTTGGCAGAGATCTCTAGGTCCGATGGACCTGCTTGTCTAATAATGTAAAGAAGAGCGAAATAAGGACGGCCCATAAGATCATTGAAGGAAAACAGCTTTTTTAACTAAATGCTTCTTAAATAAGTCATAATCTACATGAAACCCCAAAAATATATTTTGACGAATATCTCCGTGGTTTCATGTGGTTCCTCATACAATAAAAACCACTGGGGGTTCATTCTTGTTGGTCAGCAACATACTTCAAAAATCTCATTTTGTGTTGTGCATAATGCAAGAGAATGTCCAAACATGTTTGCATGTGAATGTTATATAAGACTGTGTAACGTTTGGTCTGTCAGGGACACGTACAATGTGACTCATTCAGTCTGGGCTTTGCAAAGAACTCCAGCATCTTTCTGCTCCCCAAACACAAACTTGCCTGCTTGAATGACAGCTCAATATTCAGAGTTTGGAAGTGAGGATGTGTCCCCAGGGTTGACAAACAGGTTCTTTGAATCAGTCTTCTGTCTTGAGGAGAGACAGTTCTATAACCTGATCTTATGTATAAAGGTCCTGTAATAGTCTGATGTTTAGATTTGATGTGTAATGGGTGTGAGTTTATAAAGCCTGTGGTTTGGGCATGAGCTTGCAATATTTTTATAATGTTCTGTTTAACACAAAAGGAGATATTTTGAAGAATGTACGATAGCAAGTTCCCTGTTCTTTTGATTTCTGGGGTTCCTTTCTAACAATGGTAGCAACAAGATCTGTTTGGTTAAAAGCACTCATCCAAATATCTTTCTTTGTGTTCACACTAAGAAATTTATACAGATTTAACTAAATTCATGACGGAATTTAATTTCTCACTTTTCCATTAAAAACAATGATTTTGACTTCTAATAATTTGATAGTCCATTAAGATCTGTGTTCTAAGGATCTTCCATGTAAATCAAGTACAAAAAGATTTCCAGAATTTTCTTCCAGTGGATGTAGAAGGGATCCCTGGTTTTAAAGTTCCCCCGGCCCTCCTGACGTGAGGCTCTGAAAGGGAAAGCGTGTGTTCGCAGACCTGCGTTCTGATTGCCAAGAAGGAAAACAGGAAATCGAGGGTTCAGCCATGTAAACACATCAGAATGCTTCAGTGTCTGGGCAGATAAAAGCCTTCCTTTTCTCCGGCTTTGGTAAATCAGTCATTGGCACCGAGCAGTTGCATGTGATCCGCTGTCAGGCCAAGCAAACCAGAGAAGTGTCTGTGGTTTTTCAGTCGGTGTATAGTTGCTCACTTGGATTCTTTATGCAGTGGAGGAATATTTCTGGGTAGTCATGGATTTTAAATGTAGTTTACCTAAAAGTGAAAATTTCCTCTTTATTTACTAACCTTTGAGTTGTCTTTATAGATTCATTTTTTCTAATGAAAACGGAGTTAGATATTTAAAGGAATGCTTGTAAACATACAGTTCTTGGATCCCAATGAACATCATAGCAGCAAAATGACTTTGTTTTCTTTTGTTCTCTCAAGCACAATAGGAAATATTTTGAAGAATGTAGGCCAACAACGACAAAGAACTGGAGTAATTGTGATCATTTAAGTTGTCCTACTATGGTAATCAAAAGGGCCCAAGAACTGTTTGGTTACGTGCGTTTTGCCAAAAATCCTTCTCTGCCATAAAGTATAGAAATTGCTACAGATTTTATACAATAGAGTTAGAGTAACTCATGACAGAATTTCCATTTTTGGGTGAAGTATCCCTTTAACTTGTTTGGACGTCAAAGTAACAGATCCGCACCAGCCGCAATCCTTAGCGTGAAAAAATGAAGCAATGAATCAGGAAAAAGACAGAAAGCGTGTTGTGTCACGAGTAGCGATAACCTTTCACACCATCTGTAGAAGAGGAAGATGTCATGAGAAGGTCTCATGACACTCAACCACAGCTCTCTGCATTTCCAAAAATGTGACTTGGTGTGATATTGACGTCTCTTGGGAAAAATGCATATTGAGGAAAGGAAACTAGGGTCTGTGACATTTTTTAAAACCTGTGAGTGTTTAAATAGGGTTTTTTAAGGGTCTACATATATATATATATATATATATATATATATATATATATATATATATATATATATTATAATGTTAGCAGGCAGTGTCTGTGTTGAATGCAGAGTTTTGCATGACAGACTCGATAGAAATGAGCTTTTAACGCCGTCTTTTCTGTGTGAGAGCTCAGCGCTCATGGTGAAACGAGTCCCCAGGGCCAGACGGCTCTCTCGGGACATGACAAACACACTGCACAGGGTCTGTGTTTATTTTTGGAGACTTTCTTTTGCATTGCTCGGCATCATGATGTGTGTCGTGTCCCGCTGGAGTCTGCTGTGCGTTTGCTGACAGCGAGGTGTATGAAAACAACAACCTTTTGGTGCATACTTAATCAAACTTAATATTTGTACTACAACATTGTTTTATTACCAGCATTTTGTGTGGTTTCCTCCACTTAGAGTGAAAAATTTAAAACGGTCATCATATACTCACTCATTTCAAACCTGTGTGACTTTCTTTCTTCTGAGAATCTTGGTAACCGATCAGCGCCAGCACCTATTCACATCTACTGTTTGGGCACAAAACCACTGTCACTGGGCTGTTACTACCAGTTTACCAACATTCTTCTAAATATTTTCTTTTTGTGTTCTGCAGAAGAAAGCTCACAAGCTTACAAGCACTGTGTTAGCAATACAAAAGTCATGAGTTTAATCCCTGGGAACACACATCAAAGTGAAACCGTGTATAAACTACTTTGTAAATGCATAAATGGACATATGAACACATTATTTGCCTTTGCATAAAGACAGAAACACAAGTTTATGTGTTTACAGATACAGCACCTGCTCTTCATTTTCACATGTGCCATCGATGGATGTCAAACACGGATTGTTTGGACGCCTGTCATACACAAGCTCATATTCTCCTGGTGTGTTCCCAGTTTTTCAGCCAGCTCGACTCTCAACAGCCCCATCAGAGTCCAATGTCTTTCTTCTGAGCGGTCCTGATGCTGTAACTGATGTTGATTTAGATCCATGTATTTTCTTGCCAGCTTTGTCTTTATGCATCACAGCATCACTATATTGATAGATGTCAAGTGTGCAGATGGTTCAATGATCTCTTGATCTTCTGGCTGTGGTCTCTGGGTGACTTCTAAGATGTTGTCTAGAGCGTTTCGACTAGATTGCTTTGGCACTAAAACATGTGTGTGTGATCAGGAATTTAGATGTGAAGTGTGAATTTTCACAGTTGTTTCTTAAACTGAAGAACCCAGTTTATACTCATTATCACTTGCTTTAGTGACATCTCATGACTTACTCATGACCAATTAAAATTTTGGGGGGTTTTTGGAATAATGTAAATAATTACAATGAAGCAGTTTAATGTGGCGATCACACAATGCAAATAAAAATTACATTTAGAAATTTTAATGTTCAAACCTAAAGGCATACTTCACCTAAAAACATTTCTTTAATGAACTACTTAACCTTTATTTTGCTTAAATTTCTGTTGAAAACAAAGATATTTGGAATAATTCCTGGAACATCATTGACTTGGAAAAAAAAGGTAGATAAAGGGTCCCAAGAACTATGTTTCCTAAATTATTCATAATATCTTCTGTTGTGATCAAGAAGAAAAAAAAATCTACTTTAGTAGAAAATGGGGCCAAAGAAATCTCAGTTGCATACATTCTTCCAAATATCTGTTGAAATTTGTGACAAAATTTTTATTTTTGGGTGGATTATCACTTTAAAAAATATCACATGGTGCCAATGTGATACATCTTTTGATTCATCAAGTATTAACATTTGTTTTAAGTTGAATTATGTAATGATCTCATGCTTTTTCTAGCCATTTTAAATCTAGTTAACAGACTTGTTACCATTGACTGAAGCATACTGTCCCGGTCATTCATGTTTCACAAATATTATATGTTTTATGTTTTATTTAATTGTGTTATTGCTATTATTGGTTACATTTCATTGATGAGGAGTTGTTATACATCATTGACCCTTTATTGTGAAGCAAAAACATATTTTTACTATTCAGAAGCAAAAACAACAGATAAGTGTCTAGTTATTGTTAAAAGTGTTATGTTGGTTTGTGTGTCAGCATTGAATGGATGTCCTGAACTCTGTTTGAACTGTCTGAAGGTCACACAGTAAAATGAGTCTGTGCCGCTCTGTGGATGCTTATTAACAACTGCTTGTGCTAGTTTTGTCACCAGGCCTGGCCCAAAGGGTCGAATTAGTCCCTGTGAAAACCTTATTTAACCTGTTTAAATTTCAGCTGTTATTAAGTCCTGAGTGTGTTTGTTTAATCATGAGATGTGTCTGCTTAAACTAACTCGGTTTTGGCCTGGTTCCTGGTCATCTTATCTCTGCTTAAGCATGAGCCGGTCTTCACTTACAGTACAGATAGCCAAACCTGTTTGGTCAATACAACTTTTATTGAAGAAATGTTTCTAGCAATGTAGGTAATAAACATCTCCCTGTCTTTTCTTTTGCAGGTGATTTTTAAAGCCAAAGCGAAATATGCTCCGGAACTTAACAAGTACAAGTAAGAGACTTTCTGTTCTTTCTTTTCTAAAGGATGAATGTTGGATGATGGATAGAGGCCAATTTCCCACAACACACTCTTTCCTTTTATACACTTTTAACCGTAGTGACCTCTTAAATCTTGCAAGTACTTTACCCAAATCACAGAAAAAGATATTTTGTAGAATGTTGGTAACATGACAACTTGTTAACAAGATTCTATAAATATCTTCTTTTTTGTCTGCAGGGGATGGAAAGTCATACAGGCTTGAAATAACAAAAGGTTGAAAAAAATATAGTAGAAATGTAATTTTTGGGTGCAGTATCCCTTTAAAAGATTTGGGGTCCTTCATTTTAAATATACTGAATTCATATGACTTTTGTGTGTAGAACAGCCCAATTTGAATCCTAAAATGTGGCCTACGCCACAGGTCACAAATCCTGTTTGTGCCTGTCCATATTAAACATGCTGCATTAAAATGTGTCCTGGTAGATCAAACATTTTCATTCTCACATGGCGCTATGCTTGGATCATATTACACGTCACTTTGACTTTTCTTGTTGTCATCATGTTTTCTTTCGGGGCTTGATAGCTCCAGTCTGCATACAGTCTTATTGTATTAAAAGTAAACAGCGTCTGAAAAAAAAATCATTGAGACAAATTATGCTGTGGTAGTGGTATTATAAATGTTTTGGGGTGGTGAACAGTTCAGTCATTTAAAAAAAAAAAGCTTAATCCTGTTTAATTCAGCCGCCTTCATTTTTTCTATTTGGACTGTCAATCTGTACAAATATGAGCTTTGATCAAATGATAAGAGTCTGATGCTGAGTGAAAAGCTTGGGGATCATATCCTTCTGGTTTGGATTCTGAGTCCGACTGATATAGGCCATGTGATGGCACAGAGGGGAGGATTGACACAGCTTGGACCTGACTGAACAAAGCAACGGTTTTATAGTGCTCATCAACAAGATTAAATTTAAGTCTTTGAGCTTTAAAGACAACAGTAAGTTCTTTCCCAATGCTTTCAACCAAAATGTTTTGTCCAATTTCATAGTGCCATAAAATAACATGGGTTGGGTTATTCATCTTTTACTCATATTGCTGTCATTAAATCTCTGTTTTACTTAATTTCGTTTACAGAACACAAAAAGGAAGATATTTAGAAGAATGCTGGCAACCTGGAAACACTAAACCTAATTGACTTTCTTTGTATGGATACAAAACCACTAAGGCATTTCTCCAAATATCTTCTTTTGTGTCCGACAGATGTTTTAAAACAACATTGGACTAAATAAATAATAGTTTAATTTCCATTTGGGTGACCTATGCCTTTATTACTATACACAAAAGAAGACATTTTGAAAAATTATCAACAGCGATACCCATTGACCAATTGGTTTTGTGTTCGTACATTGGAAGTGAATGGGTACAGTTGTTCGGTTACCAACATTTTAAAATATTATCTTTTTTGTTCTGTAGAAGAAAGGAAGTCATACAGGTTGAGGAAATGATAAATTGTTACTTAAAAGCAATTATTTTACACTCACTTATCCTTAGTTTTTCAACCAGTCATTTTAAAATGGACAAATTGACTGACATTATATTAGAAAATACTACAATATAAAAGTGTCTAAATTAAGCTCGACTTGAGTTATAAAAATATTTGCAAATGAAATGAATGTGCAGTAGACGTCTGGTTTATAATACTGTCACTTTGAACGATGGTACTATATTTAGGTATTTTTATATGAGCTTTTTGTGAAAGAATTTTCTCTCCGTCAGGGTTCCTCTACGTCTGGGCTTTCTGCTGGCCAGCATCTTTTTTCTTGTGGTGAATGTGACTTGTGCCATGCTGGTTCAGGATGATACGAGTGAGAGTCAGGTGAAAGATGCCGTGCTGGCACGAGTGCTGATCAACGACAGCCTCTTTGTGCTCTGTGCCATCTCACTAGCCGTATGTATCTTTAAGATCGCAAAAATGTCTTCTGCCAACGTCTACTTGGAGTCAAAGGTCAGTACTTTAGGGTTTTTAACTTGGCGACAGTTTATACAGACTTTGTATATTATGACAATTGAACCATGTCTAAATCTGGATTTGATTTTGGGTATTACAGCCTAGTTTGTAGAAAACTATTAACCAAAGCCTTTTTTTACATCCGTGATCCACTATCAAGAGATAACAATTATATTGCATTTTTGAAATTATAATAAAAGGGTGTAAATGTGATTATTTTTGGTTGATTGTGATCCAGGGGACATCAGTATGTCAGGCGACTGTCATCGGAGCCATGATCATACTTCTGTACACCTCCAAAGCCTGTTATAACCTGGTGGTGGTGGCTCTTTCTCCTGAAGATCGGCCCAGTCCGTTCAATTACAGCTGGTACAATGTATCTGACCAGGTAGGTCATACCATAAAAACTCATCAAAGCTTTAAGAATGATGTTTTAACTAAAAAAGTTATATTTGATATTCTTCAGTGAATTTGCAGAAATGTTTTCTTGTCATTTATCAAGCAGCTTTTTAATATCTCACCCTTTGATGCTTTTCAAAAAATTAAAAAGGAGTCCCTGTCTGCGCTGTTATTGGCTGTTGTTTCTTCAATATTCAGTAAAAAGTCATCCATTTCAAAACCATTTCTATTTAAAATGTAAGTTTTGTCAAAAACGTATGTTTGCTAAATTAACTTTTTGTTCAATAAATAAATAAATAAATAAATTGTAAGACATTTAGGCATTAATAATCAAAGGCTTTTTCAAATAATGACAAACATTTCACTTAAGTGTCCCCAAACTTTAAACCAGTTTTGTACACATGATTCAAGTTAAATAATACAGTCCAAAAAAGTGCAGCTACTGGCCCACGCCGAACAAACGAATAAACACTCCAAACACAAAAATAGACAGAAAGAGGCAATGCAAAAGGAGGAATGTTGTAAACAATCTGTCTGCCAGCAAAACGCAGACCATGCCAAACATCCAAACAACAGCTTTACAGGAGACAGACAACATGGCTTTATGAAGAATAAGCAAAGAGACAGGCACCCAAACAGTCAGAGCTGAATCAGAGGAGAGGACAGATGGCTCAGGGGAACCTTGTCTTCCTGTTGGCCCATCTCAGAGGTGAACATAAACTAGGTCACCAACAGGCAGTCAGCCAGTCATCCATCCGCTGGCTTACTGCACAGCAGCCTTGCCTGAGCTATTTATAACAAAACAAAAACCTTTCCCCTGCAGAGCTCATATCCGTAGAAATCCCTTCAAATAGATTGTGTCAGTCTAGCAGTGTAATTACGCGTTCAATTACTTTAATTTTGAAAAGTCACATCTATCAGCATGTCACAAGTGCAGGGGTAATCATTTATTATGTAGAATGTATTTCAATGTAATATGGCAAATGATCGGCTGTGAACAAACAAACACAACTTTGCTTGGACACTGCAAATTAACAAGTATGCAAATGAGCAAAATGATGGATACGAATACGTAGTACATCATAAATTAATTTTCTAGTCTCACATGAATAATGAAGAAAACATGTTTTGTGCACTGACATACAACACACAGCTCTCTGAGACGTACTTTTTGCAATCATAATTAAGGTTTTAGAGACTATTTTCATCCTCCGTTTGATTTCTCCTGTTTTTATTTGGTAGAAAGTTTATAAAATAAAACAAAATTAAATATAACTCAAAGAAAAAAACTTAAAATGGCCCTTGAAATGGTCTCTTAATATCCAATTCAAGTTATTAGAATGGAATAGTATTTTGTCAATAAAAAGACTTTTAAATTAATACTTTTGGTACCAAATGATTTTTCTTTCGATCGGTCTTGTTTTCATTTCATTAGATTAAATGTGTCTTTCAGGCTAAGATCTATTGACCTTTACACTGTCCCAATACATCGACATGTTCAGAATAAGAAAGTTCTCTGTGTTCATTTTGTCTCTATGTGTCTCCAGGCCGATGTGGACAAGATCAATGGAGAAGCCTACGTGATCTTCGGGGTCATTCTGTTTTTCTGGGAATTGTTGCCCACCAGTCTGGTTGTGTTGTTCTTCAGAGTGCAGCGGCCCAATCAGAACCTGGTGAGAGAGTCTTATCCTGTCTCGCTTCTCTAAAACCCCAACGTCAATATCACAGCTGGACACTTACTCGATGACGACATACTGTGATCGGCTGTTTAAAGCCCTGCAGAAAAAGCTGTTTTCTCATAAGATAGAATTCATGTCAAGACCTTAAGTAGTCAACGCCTCGATCAGCAGAATGAAAACTAAACACATGCTGCAGTATTTGACTCATATTTGCCTGTCTGTGAGCAATCGTGTGGTTTTATTCATATTTTGGGTGCAATGTTTCCACAGACGCCCAGTGGTATGATCAACAGTCACAGCTTTAGTTCCAGGGCGTATTTCTTTGACAACCCTCGGCGCTATGATAGTGACGATGACTTGTCTAGGAATGGGTCTACGCGGGGAGAGAGATGCAGGTTTGTGCAAGTTTAAGTGTTGGCCCATACATTTACATTTCAAACCTATACGACTTATTTTCTCCTCTTTAACACAAAGAAAATATTGGATAGAATGTTGGTAACTGGTATCCATTTACTTGCTTTGACTTTGTTCTTGTAAAATAAAAGTGAAAGCGTACCGCTTATGTTCCGTTACCGACTTTCTTCAAAATATCATCTTTGTGTTCTGCAAAAGAGGGTTTGAAGGGACATAAGTGAGAATGATGTTGACATAATTTGTATTTTTGGGTGAACCCTCACCCTGTTATCCAGCAGTGTCCTGTCATCCGCATCTCAAGCGGGCCCAAGTTGGTACGGCTCGATCCAGAGGAACGGCAGCCTGACGGGGATCCCCCACCTGCTGAACGGACCCCAAACATCAACCGCCCCCCTTCTCTTCGCTTACGGCAACATACATACCAACCAACACCATAACTACTATTCCACACCCCAGAATTACTATTCGCCCTCTCAGGCCCACTACGCCACCCCTCAGAATTAACACTGGCGCTAACTCTCATTTGATTTCATCTCGACTGGACCACAAGCCTCTCGGACCTCTTTGAGCAATGCTTGTGTTTTCCTTCCCCTCTCCTCCCCTGTTCAGCGGCCCAGCAAGCAGACCACATCATGGGTGGCAGGAATTTAAAGGGACCATAAATGAGTTGTCACATGATATGACACTAAACAGTGCACTTTATGTCAGTGGCGAACGGTGTTCTCCAAACTGACCAAGCACACCCTTTTTAATAGATGTTCCCACCGTTTTGTTTTCCTTAAAACTACCAATTCTTTCATGGGTTAAAGGCATGGGCACAAGAGTCTCCGGCACATGGACACATTGGATGTGTTTTTTGCACTTGCTCCTGGCCTACTTTTTGTGTTTGGAAGGATAGAATAGTTGGAGACGTGAATGTTGCGATGTTTGTGGAGAACGGTTTGTATATTATTAATATTCTCTTGTGAAAGAGCCCCTTGAGAACATCTCAATCCTTTTACAAAAAGGTTTACAGAGACCGAGTGACAATATTTTGTCCAAGGTTGTCCCAGGTGCGGTACTAGAACCCAGTTGGCGCACTACACATGAAATTCATGTGACTTTCTTCTTAATTCCTTTGAATATTATTACTTTGCCAAAGACCCCAAGCTTCCAGACTTTACCCTTGAGCGTCCATGGTAGATATCTGCTGAGGATTTCCCTGCTTCCCAAAGGTGAAGAATGTATGACGAGATGAAGAGCGATTTTTCTTATGGTGTATTTGAATGTGCAGGGACTAACTTCACTTGCATGGTCTAATATTTAGGTTCTCAAACAAGTGGATGAATCCATCATCGTATGTTCAGTACACAGATGCTGTCGTGACATCAAGTTCACTTTATCAAGCATATCAAGCGATGCCTAAAATGGTGCCATCAAAAAATTCCTCGAGAAAAAAACATTGCACAAAAATGTTTGTAACAAACACATTTCATAAGCTTTATTCCTGCTTAATTGTATTTCAGGAATGTTATAGGTCAGCAGTTTATCTGTATCCAGCATAGGTGAAGCGTCCCCGCAATTTCCTCTGAAAATGATTTTTTTTAGCTAATGACAGAAATATTTTTGTGTATTTTTATCACGTGTGCATTACAGATCAAGTGCAAGATAAAAACAATCATTTGGCTCAAACATTTTTCAAATGTGAAGCAGTGTGGGTCCATTTCAAATCACTTTAACTGTTTCAGAGTCCTGAGCTTGTATCGTATACAGTGAATGAATGGATGAGATGTTTTTATGTTTATTGATTAATTAAAAATATATATTATTTTAATCTGTATAATGCAGGGTTTCGTTCATGTGGTACAAAAGTGGTAAATGATTTTTTTATTGATCACAGTTTTAACATCGGCCTCAACTACTTTATTTCCCAATAGCTTGTTTTCCAGCTGATGTGTAGCATGTGTAAAAGCTATTCAGGACTGAAGTGTAAGCATCAATTCATAGAAATATTTTATTAATTTATTGCTGGTTACAGCGTGATGTCTTTCCTGGTATAAACAGAGAGGCCGTGTAGGAGTTTATTAATTTCTAGATTTAAAAAAATGTTACTGTGAAATTTATTGTATTGTTTCTTCTCTCTTGCAAATGATCAATTAAAGCCTTTCTTATAATTTCTTTAAATGTTTTGTTTGAGGACAATGAATGTAACTTGTTTACCCATATCCATTTAAGATGTACACAAGCACTACCATAAAAAAATAAAGTTTTATTGCACTGTTTGAGCAAAAATGGGTTGTTTACGTAATTGTCTTTCGTTGTTGTAATATGTAATGATAGCTGAATATTTAGTCAAAAAGACATTTCATTACAAAAGTGAAAGGCTAAAGATATAAAAAGCCAAAAACATAATTTCCATGTGTGAAATGTTAACATCGGTTCATTTGTTACAGAACAACAAACTTGTATTTTCTCAAGTGTTTATGCTTTAAAATACCAGTGTTCATGACTCTGGAGAGCCTAAGTCTAATTGTGTTTGTTTCTTGGCTGAACTTCTGACCACAATTGAATTAGCATCGGATAAGTCACATTGAATCCTTGGAAACGGTAGAAATTAGGCCAGAGTTGCTTGTGAATCTTAAGGCTCAGATGAAAAATCTTCCAGCAGTTCAACATTAAATTTAGCACTTTATAATAAAAAAAATTATATTGATGTTTTTACATCGCATGGCGTAGTATGGCAGTAACGAATGCTTAAATCATGAACTCCAATACCAAGATTCACATTCTGAACATATAAAATCTGTATTCACTTTCAATAAACACATCAGCCAAATAGATGTGGATGTATGTATAAACACAGCCAAACCTCTGGAATACAAAGAAAAACTCATGACAATCACCATAAGCATACCTAACCTAAGAACAATCAGAGAAGATGAAATGAATCAGCACACACATAACTCCATTTGTTTCATTTGTACAAAAGCAGTAACTTTACAACTGCAAAATACATTAATGATTTTGATAAATGTCCCACTTGTAAACCACGTTGTGCTTTCACCGAAATCTTTCCCTTTAAAATTTAAATTTTGTTGCATACTCCACTCTTCCAAAGCAACTCACAACACATTTTCCTGTGTAGAATGATTTCTAACAACAGCTTCAAACTAAAGTGAGGTTAAGATTCTTAAGAAGAAAATGAATTAGTCCCGGGGCAACAAATGTGTTCTTTAATTCCTCATTCACCTTAAGTCATCGTTTCAGGTCCGACAACAACGACCGGAAATTCTCCAACTCTCTGACACTTGTGGAGATTCTGAAAGATGAAACAACACATCACAAATTAGACATTGAAAAATATGACAGAAGAGATCTTTCCTTGATGATATATAGTACCTTCCAAAAGCATTGAACAGAGAGACAATCTCCTGGCGACTCAGCTGGAAAGACGGACTGCTGTTCCTGATGTTAGGCATTACCTCGATTTGCCTTTCTGAGAACAGGATTTTGAGGGCTGTTCCCAGGCCCTGTGTCTACAAAAGACATTCATTCACACAAATCCATGGATGTTTTCAAAAACTTCAAGCATCATTGTCTTACCTGCAATTTGCCCCAGAGTCTGCATTTAAAACATTCGACACAGTCCATAATGCGTGAAATGTTCTTAAAGGTACGCTTGAAGTCCTCCTAACACCAATACAAACAATTGTGCTGCTTAATAAACAAGTGCAAAACAAATAAACGTGGATTGAAGACACCTACCTTCAGCTTTATAGCTTCTTTCTTAGTTCCTGCAAATAGTGTGGTCTCATCAAAATGCAGAGGGAAAGATCTGGAATCAAAAGAACCAAACAATTGGATTCATTCCCTTTATTTTCCATGATTGATGCCGTTCTCTTACTTTGCCACTTGAAGGAGCTCTAAAAGCACTTTCTTGTTCTCTGCATCCTGTTTGGGCTGACCAGTGTACAGATGAAACGTAGGGCGCTCAAAATAAGGAAGGACTTTCACCAGAGCACGCAGTTCAATGAGGTACAGGAAGTAAAGGTTACGTAGTCTCTTTGGCCCCTCCCCTTTCGTCAGCTCCTCATCAAACCTCAGTTGGAACTCAGAGACATTATGACCCCACTTCATCTTGAACCAGTTCTCTAACCAATCAAAGCAAAGACTAAGTGGACTCAACATGTTGTCAAACACCCAAAGCTAAATCCAATGGGATTTGTATCATAATAGGATCAAACAAGAATTCAGTTTGATTGTATCAGGTCACAGAACCTTGGACTTTTCCTTAGACAGGACTTGACTTACCATCTAGAAGATATCTGGCACTTAGGTGAATGTTTATACTGGCATGAAGTCCAGATATAAGCCTGAAGAAAGCTCGTTTCTCAACACATAATCCTTTAAAAAACAGCATTAGGTTTTAAAAAAGATCAATTATTGAGTAATAAAAAGTGATTTTGTCGAGACACTTACCCTCAAGCCAGCGATGAAATCCCTTACCTTAAAAGAGAAGAAGTCTCATTGGTTTCTAGTCAAACAGAATAAATGTAAAACAGACTTGATTTGGAGAAATGTAATATTACCGTCAATGTCTCCTAAGGGAAAAAGGTAGAAAGAAAGCAGATTGCAAATGTTACAGGACATACACTCGTAATCTCCAAAAAGAACACTATAAATGAAAATATACTGACCGCTGTTGGACACCAAAGGATTCAATGGTCTTTGGACTGAATACGGTCTGAAAATAGTGCCAGAGTACACAATGTCTAATGTTATAGTAGCTGCTGTTGTGACAACATTTTATTTAGTAATTGTTAAGATGACATCATCATTGGTTAAAACTGCACATTATTGTTGATGTTTGTAACTATAATGTTGCATAAAAAGGTGAAAAAAGTAATATACATATAAAAATGATTTGAATATAATTTTTACTTGAAACAATTCTCTTCATATATGCTGTTCCATATCCGCCACGCCTCTGGTCCTTTATAACCGGTGAACCGCTCAGGGTTCAACGTGAGGTCAACATACTGTGACTCAGGCGAGTCTTCGTCTGAAAAATACAGAACTCATTGTTTACGCCCTTTGACGCCCAAATTAGTCATAACTTGGCTTTTAAGCCCCACGCGTACTTACCGTTCATCAGATAAATCATATCAAAAGCAAAAAATTCGGAGTAATTCTGAGCAAACTTACCGTCTAACATGCAGAACCGATCAGACTCATCATCGTGTTTCTTCCATTCACCGAGCACCTGACGTGTCTCATCACTACACAGTGAAACACAGAGTAACACCGGATTTGTCTGTATGTGACGTGTCCTGTTCAGAAAAGTCTAGCGTACCTCAGGGAACGATTAACAGCTCCAAGTTTCTCTGTCATTTCACATCCTTCCACATCCTGACTGGCTGCTTCTGAATACTATGATGAAACAGGAAATATTGACATCCACCACCACCATGTGTAAAGATACATACATCATATAAATACTGAAGTGAGACCCGATACCTTATAACTGTTGGATTTAATGCCCTCGGGCACCTCACCCTGCACAGAGAGAGGCGTTAACAGTCGATTCAGTCATTTACAAAAATATTTGTCAATCTTACTGGCGTGCATGGTTTCACAGCGCAGTACTTGAGTCCACATTGACTGTGATCTCTCCAGAACGGACAGGGGTTGTTCAGATTGACCTGGACATCATATAAATGGATATAAGTGAAAAACAACACATTTACACACAATCACACGCCACCACACACAATCACACACCACCACCACACACAATCACACACCACCACCACACACAATCACACACAATCACACGCCACCACACACAATCACAAACAATCACACGCCACCACCACACACAATCACACGCCACCACCACACACAATCACACACCAACTCCACACACAATCACACACCAACTCCACACACAATCACACACCAACTCCACACACAATCAGACACAATCACACGCCATCAGACACAATCACACGCCACCACACACAATCACACGCCACCACCACACACAATCACACACCAACTTCACACACAATCAGACATCACCGCACACAATCAGACACCACCAAACACAATCAGACACAATCACACGCCACCACACACAATCACACACAACCAGACACAATCACACGCCACCACACACAATCACACACCACCACACACCACCACACACCACCACACACCACCACACACCACCACACACCACCACACACAATCACACACCAACTCCACACACAATCAGACACCACAAAACACAATCAGACAAAATCACACGCCACCACACACAATCACACACAATCACACGCCACCACACACAATCACACACAATCAGACACCACCACACACGATCAGACACAATCACATGCCACCACACACAATCAGACACAATCACACGCCACCACACACAATCACACGCCACCACACACAATTACACACCACCACACACAATCACATACAATCACACCAACACCACCACACACAGTCACACACCAACTCCACACACAATCAGACACCACCAAACAAAATCAGACACCACCAAACACAATCACACGCCACCACACACAATCACACACCACCACACATCACCACACACCACCACCACACACAATCACACACAATCAGACACAATCACACACAATCACACGCCACCACACACAATCACACACCACCACACACCACCACACACCACCACCACACACAATCACACACAATCAGACACAATCACACAAAATCACACACCACCACACACCACCACACACCACCACCACACACAATCACACACAATCAGACACAATCACACACAATCACACACCACCGCACACAATCACACACCACCACCACACACAATCACACACAATCAGACACAATCACACACCATCGCACACACAATCACACGCCACCACACACACAATCACACACCAACTCCACACACAATCAGACACAATCACACGCCAACACACACAATCACACGCCACCAAACACAATCACACACCACCACCACACACAATCACACACCGACACCACCACACACAGTCACACACCAACTCCACACACAATCAGACAAAATCACACGCCACCACACACAATCACACACAATCACACGCCACCACACACAATCAGCCACAATCAGACACCACCACACACGATCAGACACAATCACACGTCACCACACACAATCACACACAACCAGACACAATCACACGCCACCACACACAATCACACACCACCACACACCACCACACACCACCACACACCACCACACACAATCACACACCACCACACACAATCACACACCAACTCCACACACAATCAGACACCACAAAACACAATCAGACAAAATCACATGCCACCACACACAATCACACACAATCACACGCCACCACACACAATCACACACAATCAGACACCACCACACACGATCAGACACAATCACACGCCACCACACACAATCAGACACAATCACACGCCACCACACACAATCACACGCCACCACACACAATTACACACCACCACACACAATCACATACAATCACACCAACACCACCACACACAGTCACACACCAACTCCACACACAATCAGACACCACCAAACAAAATCAGACACCACCAAACACAATCACACGCCACCACACACAATCACACACAATCACACAATCAGACACAATCACACGCCACCACACACAATCACACACCACCACACACCACCACACACAATCACACACAATCAGACACAATCACACACAATCACACACCACCGCACACACAATCACACGCCACCACACACACAATCACACACCACCACCACCACACACAATCACACACAATCAGACACAATCACACACAATCACACACCACCGCACACAATCACACACAATCACACACCACCACCACACACAATCACACACAATCAGACACAATCACACACCATCGCACACACAATCACACGCCACCACACACACAATCACACACCAACTCCACACACAATCAGACACAATCACACACCATCGCACACACAATCACACGCCACCACACACACAATCACACACCAACTCCACACACAATCAGACACAATCACACGCCAACACACACAATCACACGCCACCAAACACAATCACACACCACCACCACACACAATCACACACCAACACCACCACACACAGTCACACACCAACTCCACACACAATCAGACAAAATCACACGCCACCACACACAATCACACACAATCACACGCCACCACACACAATCAGACACAATCAGACACCACCACACACGATCAGACACAATCACACGTCACCACACACAATCACACACCACCACCACACACAATCACACACCAACACCACCACACACAGTCACACACCAACTCCACACACAACCACACACAATCACACACAATCACACACCACCACACACAATCACACACCACCACACACAGTCACACACCAACTCCACACACAACCACACACAATCACACACCAACTCCACACACAATCACACACAATCACACACCACCACACACAATCACACACAATCACACGCCACCACACACAATCACACACAATCACACGCCACCACACACAATCACACACCACCACACACAGTCACACACCAACTCCACACACAATCACACACAATCACACACCACCACACACAATCACACACAATCACATACAACAACCAACCTTGTAAAACCTGAAATAATCAGCAGAAAGCAGTTTTTGCAGTTCAGGAAAGATGTCTCTGTTGTTGAACCGGTCAATGGTCTCAACATCACATGCACAGTCATCCAGAGTCCCAGTGACCTGTCACAAAAACATTACAGTGACATCTAACAGACACAGTTTGCTCATACAATCTCTGACAGGTCTATGATTAAGATTGCATGTGTAACAGCTCTCACTAGTAGAGTGTTTTTAAGAGTTCGTAAATATAACACATAAATTCTCATCCATAACATTGGAATAACCTGGATATGGAAACATGTAACTGATGACGTCTCACCTGACAGAAGCACCTGGGATCAGCTGATTGTGACGTAGTCAAGAGGACCCTAGAGAGCACAGGCACGAACAGCATGAACACTTTCATGATCAGTGAAGAGTTAAACCGGAAATCTGTGAGCTTTTCTAGTAATGATGAGATCACACAGAGGTTATGTGTTTGTCCACTGAACACGTCACTTCCGATTTAATCAGCCGGTACGTGAACTACGTGACTGAAATATAACTTTATAGAGATTTAATGAACTTTCATTTTTTTGTTGGAATATTAAATCCAATTAATATATAATTAATATTAAATATAAATTAAATATTAATATTAAAATTTATGAACAGCAATACACAGTATTATTGTTTGTTTATTGAGCACATTTATAGTAAACGTTTATGTTTCTTTGGCGAATCTGCCAGACTGAAATATTAAATAAATCATATTAAATTTAAGGAAGCAAACTGATGTTTTACTTTTTTTATTATTGATTAAGATTTTTTAGAAAAAGAGGAATGAGATTTTGTAATAAAAAATATTAGGAAAATTATACCTAATTTATTATTTACTAATAAACTAATAAAACTAATAATTTTTATGTGTTCTGGTACAATCATTAATATGATTTAATTATATATAATTTTGTATAACTGTCACATGTTGTATTTCTTAGGAAGGCAGAAGAAAAAAACTATTTTTTTCAATCATTGTCCACAAGATGTCGTCAAGGTTCTGCATGCAGGACTGGTTAAGATACTTGTTTAAAACTAAGGCATATTTTTACAAAGATAGAAAAAGTTTAATAAAATATAAGAAAAATTTTATAAATATAAATAATATCCAAAAGTGTGTCTGTACAGTAATATTAGTGTTCTGCGCAATTATAAAAATCTAAAATATATACATATAATGTACGAAACATACTACATCAAGTGTACAGATGAAGATATTCATGTCACATTGCTCCTAATATCAGGAAATTGCAAAATAATGTTATAGAATATTTTATTTAATTACATTTATTATTTATAGAGCAACAAGACAAATGCATGAATAACTCTTTTCCATTAACCCTTAAAAGCGGGCACCAAGTCAGCATGCCAGCCCCATTATCCCGAGATCTGATGCAGACAGCACTGAATGATTTGTTAAATGCTGGATAAATTATCCTCGGTCATGGCTCCTCTGAAAGCATCCTCAATCCTCGCCACCACACGGTACAATTAGAGAATTGAGAGGTCCTACAAGATGGCTGATCAAATGACATTAATACTATAAATGGTGTTTTAAAATCCCACTGCCAGCAGAATTGTCCTTGAGCAAGGCCCCTCACCCCCCTTTGCTTTGCAATGAAAATTGACCCCTGCATAAAGTCGCTTTGTTAATAAAGCAGTTCCGACTGTTTTGAGACCAATGGTCAAAGAAGATATAGCGTACTCCAAGGGATTTGGTAAAAATGTACTTATAGAGTTGTAAGAAATCTCTTTGTACGAGCATTTTACCCAAAACCTATTAAAATAGAATATGTGTTGAAAGATTTTGATGCATTAGAGACCAAGAAAATTCAAACTACGTATCTGGGCAATTCTGTGAAAACGTCAAACTTGCCATGAAGATATTGAGTTTTACCAAAGGTTTTAAGTATACTTATAGCATAGTCAACAAAAGGTGATTCAAATAATCATGCAATTTGTTGCCTTAAAAATTACAAACCCTGCATTAAACAGTTTACAAATGTTTGACTCTGAAATAATAATAAAATAAGTAATCCAATCCTAATTAGTTGTCACTTTGAAATGAGGACAGTTATTTATGAAATGAAAGTAATATTTGTTTTAAACATCGTTAATAAAGACATTTTATAATTTCAGTTGGGATTAAGAATCTGTGGGTTTGATGGAAATTCATTTGCATTCTCAGCATTAGAGTGAGTGAGTAAAGTGAGTAAAGAGGGGTGTGTGGAGTATTAAAAAGTTAAATTTCATCTCTTTCCACTAGATGCCAGCTTTGCCATGTTGCTTTGTAATATTTTGATGAACAGACTACACACTCCCTTCATTCTTCCAACCCCCCCAAAAGATATTTAGAAGAATGTTTACAGGATCAGCCGGTACTGGTATATAATATGAACTGGTCCTTTAAAAGACTTTCTTTTGGTTTTAACACAACAAACATATACACACATACAATATTTTCACTTTCTACCTTGGTAGTTAATAATGCCCAGTAAAATCTACCATTCTTCTAAATATCTTTTCTTGTGTTTAACTTTTCCCAGATTTCAAGATTGCCAAAAGTATTCTCTCCCTGGCATTGACTCGCATATGAACTTAAGTGACATGCTCTTCCTAATCCATAGGGTTCAATATGATGTCGGCTATAACAGCCTCATCTCTAGGGAAGGCTGTCCACAAGGTTTACGAGTGTGATTATGGGATCTTTTCACCATTCTTCAGGAAGCTCGTTTGTGAGGTCACACGCTGATGTTGGACGAGAAGGTCCGGTTCTCAGTCTTCATCCCAAAGGTGTTTAATCGGGTCAGGACTCTGTCATCCATGTCTTTATGGATCTTACTTTGTGCACTGGTGTACAGTCATGTATTAAGCAGACGGTTATTTCTGAATGTCCTCTTAAGATGATCTAACAGCAGAGTAAAATGTTTTTTAAAAAAGAGATTACTTCTTGTTTCTATTGCTTTATATGTTTTGAAGAAACAAATTGGACCACAAAGCACTGCACATCTTTAATCAGGTCAGGACTCTGTCATCCATGTCTTTATGGATCTTACTTTACGCCCTGATGTCATGTTAGAAGAAGAAGAGCTGAACAAAAGTTGGGAGAATGGAAGTGTCCAAAATATTTACATTTACATTTAGTCATTTAGCAGACGCTTTTATCCAAAGCGACTTACAATAGTCGAGGAGACAATGAAGCGGTAAATAGCCGATCTATTTATAATATAAAATCTATAAAACATCTTAAAGCATTAAGAGTGAGACCCTAGTTTGGGTGAGGGAACACTTTAGGCCCTACAGTGTCTGTACCATCCAACCCATCTACAGAGGCGTTACAGCGCCCCCTGATGGACGGTATTTGTAACAGCAGCGCTCCCCAATCACAGCTCAAGAATTCAAGGGCGGACTCGAATGGAACCCCACTCCGATACATTTGTATCCCTCTCCGATCGCGTCACAGGACACCAAAGTTACATTGTAACTTCAGAAAGCGCGACTTTAAACTCATTCAGTGACCGCCCGTCGACGGACGAGGCTTCAAGCGACCCCCATCCCTCTAAAACAAAACCAAAACTTCTCTCTCGTCGGGTTTAAGGGGGAAACTTCGTTTTCCGCTTTAACTCCCAGATCCCCTTCAAGCAACGCGATCTCATCCCGACTCTATTTTTGCGCTTCCTTGTGCTGCCAAGCCCGTGACGTCATGCCCCGTGTTAATTATTAGCATGTGGGAAGCGATGCCGTGACTCTGTGCTGCTTAAACAAGAGCAAGCGACGGACCGCGGGGAGAGAAGCCCTCGTCAACATGACCCGAAACACCGACCCGGAGTGAAGGGACACCCGCTCCCCGTCCCGTCCCGCGAACTGCACCCCTGCGCGCGCGTTTAGGTACGTTGCGTTACTTTGAACGCCTTTGTGTGATGGGCTGTGACACGCTTACAGAGTTTTAAGTGCTTTAACTTTTTGTTCGAATTAGTTTTTATGTCAAATGCAAACTTTTTTTTTTAATCAAAACTTTTATTAATAGAAATAGAGGCAGGGTCCGCGTTCCGAACTTCTGAGCCCAAATGGGGCAAACGCCTTATTTAGAGTTTAGAACTCTTAACATTTAATAGTGTTTAAAGTTTGAAGGGACGTTTGGGAAAGTTCTGGACCGGTTCGGGGTTCAGTTTGGAGTCGATCGGTGCCGATTTAACGTAAAAGTAACGTAACGTAACGTGGACTACGCGTTCCATCGATACACACGGACGCAGCGTTTTATTTATTTTAACGTAACTTTTTGATGTTTTAACACAGTTGTAAGCCGGTGAATTAAATCGAAATATTTATAATTAATACTGAGTTTGTGCGTTTATGTTACTTGTTTATTTAACGTCATCGCAGGTTTTTAATCGATTATTGATAAGCAATATTAGCGAAGTTATTTTAGTGGAGCTGACATGATGTGTCGAAACCCTCGAAACCTTTATTTTTTGTCTCTGGTTTCTGTCGAGGGGAAATTCACATTTGCATTTACATTTATTCATTTGGCAGACGCCTTTATCCAAAGCGACTAACAAGAATTGTGAAGTGACCAATCATCACTGCAGAACTAAGTACTAAGAACTAAGTAAGGCGTCTGCTCAAGGACACTTGAGTCGTTGTCTGCTGGCAGTGGGATTCGAACCTGCAACCTTCTACTTACAAGTCCAACTCTCTAACCACCAGACCAAGACTGACCCCCTAAATATAGTCCTAAACCTTATGCTATCTGTCGTATCGTTCGGTTTAGTTAACCTGATTGTGGTTCTTTAAGTAACGTGACGCGTTGTTGCGTCTAAACTTGAAGGCTTAAGCTACAGGGTTGCGTCGCGTTCAGGTTTTGAACCCTGCCACAACTCGTCATGTATACTTTGTGTGTTTGTTTGTTTCGCAGAAGTATGAACTTAACAATAAACGTACTGTACATTTGTCAATTCGTGCTTTTACAGGTGGACGATGAAAGAGGTTTTCTGTTGAAAATGCCATCGAGAATAAAGCTGGACGGACACTGTATGCTGGAGGAAAGCTGAGGAACGGCCAGAGGGTTGGAAAGCTCTTGCACCATCTCAAACAGGGATTCCCTATCGCCAAGCGTTACGCAATGCAACACTTTGGATCCCAGTAGTGTACAACATCTCAAAAGGGTATTTTCCGTCAAACCTCAAAGCAAAAAAGGGCCGTTATTGGATACATCTCCAAGGTGAGACTCCACCTCCCTTAAGAAGGAGTTTGTACACTTGTGGCCGTTTCTCTCTCTCTCGAGGAACCCGAGTCTTGGTGTCCCGTGCCTCCCCACTAGATCATGATGTTTCGTGATCAAGTGGGAGTCCTCGCCGGCTGGTTTAAGGGGTGGAACGAATGTGAGCAGACGGTGGCGTTATTGTCGCTCCTCAAGCGCGTCAGTCGTACCCAAGCGCGCTTCCTGCAGCTCTGTTTGGAGCATTCCTTGGCCGACTGCACAGAGCTGCATGTTCTGGAAAGAGAAGCCAATAACCCAGGTCAGTACCCTATCTCCTCTAGTACTAACAACACGAGAGCAGGTGGCATTGGGCTGGAACAGTTAAGAACAGGTGCACCAGTCGTTTTTGGGTTATGTTGGGTCATTCTTGACCTTAAGCATTGCCTTCATCTCATCATTTGATGTAGGTAGCAGTTTGGTCATTTATATTCCCATCGACCTGAGAATATAGGGTGTACTTTTGGGTATGAGTAGACTAACGCAGTGCTAAGCCGAAGACATGACTTTCTGCACCAGATTTTACATAAACTTTGGTGCGGTTTTGTCTGACACATTAAAACTGAGACGTAAAAATCCCATCAGGATTAATGTTGGGCTAGGTTTCATTAGGTGCCTGTATGTATTTAGCAATGGTGTGCGTTTAAAGGATGGAATTTTATGCAACGTTGTCATTGTTATTTTAAAATATCGAAAACAGACGTTTTTAAGGAGGTTCGCTCCTTGCCCTTGTGCTGGTGTGCCCACTGAGATTAAAGCCAGCTGAAGGGGAGCAACACATATTTTACTCATCTCCTGCAGACCGTTTTATGCAGAGCAACTTAAAACTGAGAAAGAATTTAACATTTTGTCAATGAGTTAAGAATAATTGTCGACCCATATTTACAAGTTGGACAGGACTGGCACAGCACTTTCTGCTGTTGGACTCCGGCGTTGCAGTGGGTTGCTATGTTGTTATTGCAAATGGTATATTTGCATGCTTGTATTTGGTTGTCACCTCTGAAATAAATGTATCGGATATCATCGTGCTTGCCTACCTCAGGCAATGTTAGGAGATTGTGCCGATGTCAGCTTCCTATTTCTCACCAGACAGATGGATTCTTTGGTTAATCAGCGTGTTTTCATTCATTCAGTGAGACGTCTGGTTCTGCTCCTGCCCATATTAAGCGTCTGAAACGGAAAACCCTTCAGGCGATTCAGTTTTTCCTCAATGGTTAGGTTTTTACTTCTCATGCAAAGCCAATTTTAACCTGTCTCACATTGATATTTGCATAGTTTTCAAGCTACAGGTGTGGCGTTGTATATGCAAGCAGTTTGGGGAGATTCCATCTTCTCTCAGCGTACAGTAAAAATGTAAATAAGCTAATGCATCGATCATTTTTGACTATTATCATTCATGTATGAGGCCAAGGGTTCTAGGCGTTGATGTCATTTAAAAATAGATTTAAGAAAATGTGTTTGGACTATCAAAGAATCAAAAAAGCTTTAGTTTTATCAATCAATAAATAACCCCATGATGACTTGTTCTTGTTTGTTAAAGTAGTATTTACGGAGTTAAGTCGCAGCTGGATGTTGAGTGGAAATCTGCGACTGTTTGGAAAGAAACGCTCCGATAGACAGGAATCCTCAATGACCTACTTATTTCTCTCTGTGAAGGAGCTGCCTTGTTCCCTTGACCCAAATGATGCAACTTATTTGCCTGTCGTCAACAGATCGTACACTTTAACAAGAGTAGTGTGTTTGGCTGTATTTTTTGCTTTGTAGTTAATGTTTTTTCAATTTGCGTTTGGCTTTGTACACCTCGAATACATTTTAGTTGATTTCACTTTGCCTTCATGTGCAAATGATATTAGTCTCAGTTTTGGGACGGTGAATTGGTCTCACGATTTAAGAAATTATTGAAAGAGTGTTGGGCTGTGTAATGCAATACATTGAAATGATACAAAAATCGCAATTTGTTTGAAATGAGCTGATAAATTCTTAAAAATTTTTAAGTTCTATGTATATGTAAGTTCTATGTAAGTTGATGGATGTAGCATGTAGCGTTTACGACGGACCACTAGTTCAGCGATCTGTTACAAATTTTATATGAATGTAGAATTGTGATTAAACAAGCAGGCCAAGAAAAGAAAGCAACAACTTTCACAGGTTGTAATGATGCTTTCTTCCCTAAAATAATGTGAAACACAAGTTAGTTAAATCATTTAAAAAAATAGAATTACATTTTTTATTAATTTTAGAAGCAGAAAAATTGTATGGCATGTGGAATATTGTGTTGTTTAGCATGCCTTTGCAAATCCCATTTTTGCTCAGTATCGCACAGCCCTAGAAGAGAGTGAAACCAAGTTACACAACATCAGCTTAAGTATTGTTATTATATGGATTATTTTGACCGTTTAGTCTGGTGTGGACATTCTGATAAAGCTTGTGTCTGTTTGTGTATGCTTCAGAGACAGAGATGCATGTTTGTGTGAGGTGGTTTAACCCTTGGTCATTTTCCATCACTCCACCTCACAGCCCAGAGGCAGATTTGGGCTGGGACAGGAGGGGCACTGTTGTTATGAATGACTAGTTTCATACGTGTGTGTGTGTGTGTGTGTGTGTGTGTGTGTGTGTGTGTGTGTGTGTGTGTTTTTTTACCTGATGGTCACTCTTTGAGTCCTGTACCTTCAGAAATATAAAGCACCCAAATAGAATTAAACTGAACTGTCCTGCTTCTCCCAGCAGCACCGAGTAAACTGTTTACTATAGTAATGTATGTGTTTATGCTGTACTTCTATAAATGTTCAAAAAGGTAACAGAGAAGTTATAATCTTTGGAATAGCAATTATCCCTATGGTCTCACTATAGGATGTGAAAGTTCTCCTTTACTGTTATTCATTAACTGGTGTGGGACCCAACTTCCCTGAATCCTGTTTGGTTCATATGTTTTTTTCCCTGTTGCATTTCCAGATTGTCAGTGAGCTACTTAAAAAAAAGTGTTTGTCCCTTTTTTTGGGTGTCATTCTGTAACGTCGGACTCGCATAGGTTCTGGTCCGCGCTACGTTTTCTGAACCGAACACAAGCCGAAAAAACCTGCCAAAATGGTATTCTTTTTTATTTTAAACATGTCATTTATATTTTTTTATAAGAACCATAACTGAAACCATGAGATGATTTTTAACATCATGGATCCTCAAATCTTTTATAAAGCATCCTCTTGTTGTAACCTTTTTTGTTTTTGTAACACTGAGATCAATCCTCTTTATCTCAGTATTTTCTGATCTTTATGGGTTACAGAGTCATTCTATTACTTTATCAAAGTTTATATATTTATAGCTCCTCCAAGTCTTCAGATATAAAGAACATCATATTCTTGTTCTGCAGGTATTTTAGTCTCTTGGGATTTATGATTTGTTGTTGGTGGAAACATTTATGATCCCCATTAGTCAAAAGTATGCTTAATTCTGTGTACATCTGATTTGTCTTCAAGGCTTCTGCCCATTGTAGTTGTTTTGTTAAAAGCTTTTAAACAGTGTTCAGAGAGAGTAATTAGATTTTAAATGATTACTTTTGTTTCTTGTTTCTTGTTCTGGATCTGCTTTGGTTATTAAATATTCATCAGTTTTAGCCTCAACCATCGGTCAGTAAGCGGTTTGTGTCACAGCATAGGAAGTGTCAATGTTAAACTCTCGCTAACCCATACAAATAGCATGAAACAATGTTAAGTTGTTAACAAAAAATCTGAAAAAAGCAGAACATTACTACTACATTTTCCACTTCTGTTCGCTCTAAAATGAATTTTATGCAGTGCAAAATGCAGAATACAGGTAAAACAACTGTTAAATATGATACAGAAAATAATTTTGTATCAATATAGTTTATTGTACCTTATTTTAACACAATTGGTCAGAGTGCACTTAAAGTGTTTGAACTCTTGCGCCTATTAAGGTGTCTGAGGAAAAGCGCTGAGCTTGGATGACATCAGCACTTTGTATTGTATTGTATTGGTACAAACTGGTACATAGCTTTTTTGTTTCATGTCCTAAAGACTGACAAAAAAATGCTCATCTCAGCATACAGGAATGGATGACATGCAGGTACTTGAAAGGTGTGTGATGCATCATCTTTACTCCGCTTCCTTTGCACTCTGTTGAACTGGGTTTACCATCTTTAATATCATTTGAATAAGTAAAGAGTTTTTTTAGCTTGAACTAAAATGTGTATATTTCTCAGAATTAATGTCCAAATGATTTTTTATATTGCAGTTCATAGTCTCAATCGTTTGTTTCCTCAACCTCCACCGCATGCTTTTCATGGTTATCTCCCACGCCGTCAGACCGGTTAGGTCGTCCCATCACACTCGCTGCGATCTGTCTGCGCACGCTTGACTGCAGCTGAGAGCCAGCCGTCAGTAGAAGCATGCTCACCATTACACAAGTGACATGCCTTTTCCTTTAAATCAAATACCGCTGTGCAGCATGTCTCTTTGGTTGGTCTAGTGTTACGTCAATCTTCCGCTGCTGTTCAGTGGGGTTTATTCTGCAGCTGGTAAATGCAAAGCGCAGGCAGCTGCATCATGGTACCACAATGCAGGACTTTGTTTGAAAGTGCTGATTTTGCTTTTAAGAGGTCAGGCTGAGATTCCCCCCTCCCACGGAAAAACTTTTTTTTTCTGTGTCAGCTCCGTCTCCAGACGGTTGCCAAGCAAGACTGGGTTTGTATTAGAATCGAAGAAGACTTGTATCTAGTAGAGGCCCCAAATGAGACCTTTACACAGACTGTCTCTCATTTTTTGTACCATTGTATTTATATAACCTTATAGGAGGAATTGAATGTTTCTTTTTCACTCCCTGCAGGTTATTAAAGATCTAAGATTTCTTCCAAATAGGAAAATAATATCCATTCGTCTATGAATGAGTAAAGGGGGTCCGACTAGCACTGGGGCCAGACATCTCCTTAAATAGCTTTCTGGGCTTGAATCTGGAGACTTTAGGCTCACATTCCAGGAATAGTTTTCGGATGCGACATTCTGCACCCTACAAAAACGCACAACCCCTGGAACGTCCACAGGTAGACTAAATAACGGTTACAGTCAAGCATAGAATTTATTGCCGGTGCGGTCCTCAGGTTACAATGGAACTTCCTATCAGAGGTTGGCCTGTCTGGGTGCACGAATGGAAATGTTTTTTAGGTCTGGAGTCTTACGCCTCAGGGTTTCCTCCTAGATGGCTGGTATGTTAAAATATGAGTACTCTGTCTGGAAGGCTTTCCCCGTGTTATTTTTTACTACACAGTTATCTTGGCCGAAAGAATTTCACGAAAAGGTGAATGTCGCAAATATTTAAAATAATAATGCTTAGAAGATCTATAATGATATTAAAAATTTTTACGTTGTCAAATACAGATACGTTCTTATGACGGTTTTACGATTATTTTTATATTAGATATAGAGACAGTCTGTCAAATTCATCTTTGTTTTCTTTTCTTTGCTACTACATCACATTTGAAATGAGTCTAAGAAAGCAATGAGAGAGTTTGTAATCATTGCAGCTTTATAAACTTTATAAACTTTGCAGCTTTAAAAACTTTAACAGTTGCTGAATATATCTGAAAGTGATCATATATGTAACAATATTAAGAAATGTAATATTAAGGTATAGTTTGACACATCTAATGCCCTTAGACAGCTTTTTCCCTAAAGCTGTCTCCTTACTGAACTCTTCCCTCTGACACCCCTCACCCCCCCCCCCCCCACCTTACACACAGACTCATCCCCCCTCTATAACACTACACCTGCTTATTACTTATTTAAAATACTCATCACAATAACCAATAACTCAGACAATCCATATGCACACTGAAAAATTTCAATGCACTTTACCATCCACTACGATACTGTAAATTATGTTTATAGTTCTGTCTATAGGGTACATACACTTTTACATAATGTATAGGATGTTCATCCCACACCTGCCTGTATATCTGCTTATATAATAACCTGTAAATCTGTCCATAATACTTATCTATATTCATATATTCTGTATTATTATTGTACATATACATCCTGTATTTACTGCTTATTGCACTTCTGGTTAGATTCTAACTGCATTTCGTTGCCTTGTATCCTACATCTGCAATGACAATAAAGTTGAATCTAATCTAATCTAATCTTTAGTAAAATATCTTGTGTTTCCTCCGTATGTGGCCAATTTGTCAGATGGAGAGAGTACTCATTGTGGTTTTACTGCAAAGTGTTCAGAGGTCAATTCTTCACTATATTAGCAAAAGTGCACTGCTGACATTTATAATAGTATTGCCAATACCTGTATTTTTTTACTGTAGAAAAGAACCATAATGCTCTCCATCTGAGTTTAAGATACGTTCATGTTGATTCGTCTTTTTTTGCTGTTCTAATTTTATGCACTTTGATGAATCACAATTAACATGCGATATGAGAAATCGCTTTAGATGAACACCTGCTAAATAGACATGCGGATGGAAAGGCATTCAAACAGTTTGAAAGCTCATGCAATCTTTGATCTAAGTCTCTGAAGATCCGAGACAGATATCAGGGTCAGTCTTGAATGGATCTTGGGGTCCATACGTTGACCATGACGTGCTTCCTGTCTTTGAGAGGGCCAGCTCATCCTCCGCACTGAACAATAGGGATGACTCGGAGTCATCGAGACTGCTTGGTCTACTGACAGAAGCAGGTGTTTCCCACTTTGTTGTCTGTCCAGCTGAGCTCAATGGATAGTTAGCCTGCGCTGCTATTTCCAATGCCGAACAGAATTAACAGCCATAAATATAACTGGCTCGAAGGAAGAGAGGAGGAAAGCGTGCGCTTTAACGCAGACAAACTCTCAGCACATAGCGTCTGCCAGGCTAAATTTAGAAGTGCCGGCCTCATTCTCTAATTTCGACAGCAGACGTAACATTTTGTGATTGTGTGTGAAGAGGAACCGGGGGGTTAGATGACCCTGTACTTTGACACAAAGACTTGTGGATTATGAATTCAGATGATTGAGAACTCGTGGGAGTGAAGAGTTGACTGTTGGGGTAGGAAGGTCAGCTGGAAGATGCGGTCGCACTTATAAGGGAATCCATCATCTCAAAAATTTAAATACAGATAAAAGTATAAATACGCTGAGAAAAGCGTACGTTCGTGGTCATGCAGCGGAAGTCAATTGGGTTTGGTGGCATTATTCAAAATACCTATTTTGTGTTCTACCAAAGAATTCATACAGGTTTGGAACAACATGAGGTTGAATAAATAATCCAAAATGCTTTATACATCCATTTTAATTCAATGCGTAGCTATTTGTTTTGGAAAGGGATTGTTTCTTAAGCTCAAACATTTAACAAGCAAAGTCATTTAATTCGTTCACTCTATTCATCAAGTTTTTTTAATGTCACAAATAAAATGTTTGCTGATGTTAGTGTTTTGAGACTGGCAGTGCTGATCTGTTTTTTTCCCACTCTTTCTTTTATGCGAACTTTAGGAATGAGACTCGATTTAGCTCCAGCACTCAGTCAGTGGAAAAAGTGGTATCAGTGATTTTTCTCACCTGTGTGTCTTGACCCAGATGCGTACACGTTGTATTTTAGTTGCTCTTCATAGCCCGGTAGGGCGTCGGTGGGATACGAGCCTGTACGGGCCTGTTGAGACCAAGCCGTTGCCTTTTAAATCTGCAGTAGAGGATAGGTGGGGCCTGTGAAGGAGAGCGGGGTCTTTGCCAATTGTAGTGTCAGCCTCTCCAAAGCCTTACTCACACTCCCTGCGGGTGTCATTTCAGGATACCACACAATTTTTTCATTGATTCAGTCATTTTTCATTCTTTCCTCTCCCTTGCTTATTTCTTGGAATGTCATCTGAGGATTTTTCTCAACATCCCACTCGCAGGAGTGTCATATTGCAGACTGGCTGAGACTCATGGGACACTTTCGATGGGTCGGTGTCCTTCACAAGATACCGAACTTCAGGTGGAATGGTGTTTGGTTAAGCCATTCAGTAATTCTTTCTCTCTCCCTCTATACCATTGATGTCCCGCTCTGTATTTCCCTCCACCCCCTTCTGCTGAACGCATTAGATCCCGGGGAGCCCGTTTAAGGAAGTGTTTGCTAAAGTAATGTTGCTGGGATGATCTCAAAAAGAAAGTATGTGTCTAACCAGCGTCGTTTCGGATGCAGCGCACCCCAGTCGGAAACTGCGCATTCTTCTGTTGGTCCTGTGGTATGCCAGCACATTCCGCACTGCTGAGCTGGAGCGAGCAGCCGGAGGGATGGGTGGGGTACGGGCTCTTTCTCTCCCTCTCTCGCTTTTTCTTTGTAGACACTTTTTCCAAATAGGCCATTTTTCCTTTCCCAACTTTTCCTGCTGGAAAATCTTGTTGATGCAAGTGTCCACAGACCAGTTCCAGCGTTTCTTTTTCCCCTCATAAGGGCAAAAATGTACAGACAGACCTTTCAGACTAATCTTTAGTCCATTTTCTCGGTTTCCCTTTAAAAAGATCTGGATGTGCCATACAGCAGACGTGGTTCTTTTTACAGCTGTTTCTGGTGTGTATTTGCAGTATTTCCCGATCTGTTTTTAGGGTCATTGAGAGTCAGAGTCTGAGATTGTAGATGTCGTCTCCATCCCAAGAGATTTAAAAGTGCTTCATCACTGTCCCAGGAACAAACTGTGTCTTTGCCTTGTTCACACAACAACTATAAAATTAAAAATGATGCGTTCGAAACCATCTCGAACAATATCTGTTGCCCTTACAAAACAAATGCACTATAGCAGGAAAACAACAGGATTAGTTTTTGCAAGACACCATGGTATCGTGTTCTTTGGAATAAAAATTAAACACACTTGTATGCAGATAGGTACACAAATTAAATGCTTTCTATTCAATATATTATTAATCATATAACATATAACCTAGAAGTATCAAAAACCACAAAATAATTGTTTGTAATGGGTATAAAGATTAGAAAGGGGTCGTATTCATAAACTGTGTTTTATTTCCTTTCTTAGTGCAAATTTATCGGAATTGGTGTGTGCGATTGTAGCATGATGTATCCCCCGATGGTCTCGTATGAAAAGGGCGTTATCACCAGTCCGCTGGTGTTTGGTGGTAGTGTTTTTGCCGACCTATTTTTGGAACAAGAGAATCATGTGTCTGACAAACAGATCTCCTCCCATGCAGACGTGGGTGTGTGCACGACTGTTTGCATGACTGCGCGTGTGTTCTCGAGAGCCACTGATCATGTGCCCTGTGTTATTGGAGCATCTGAGATGTGTGGCGGTGGTCGTGATATCAAAGCAGGTCAAAAGTGTAAACTGGGGTTTAAATTCGATCTGTCATGAAGAGCAGCTCATAGTTCGGCTCATTTAAAGGGGCTAAACGGCCTCTGTCTGCGTTTTCATTTTTATTAGTGTGTATACTTAAGTTTTCTTAAATCAGGTAATGAAATTTGAAAATTAAATTCTTTAATTATAATGTAGTCATCATTCTTTATTTTTACTTTATTTTATTTGTTATTTTATTTTATTTTATTATTGTTATTTTAACATCAAAAGAAGCACTTGTCTAAACTTTGTTATATACTGAACTATACAATGACAAAAAGTTTAAAAAGAAATTCTAGATGTTCCTAGAACTGATTATGTAGATCTAATGTTCTATCTTTTAACCGGTAAGACGTTATTCAGGCATCAGGAATCAAAAATGGTGAACTTTGTTATGTCAATAAGCAGAAGTTTCCTCTAAACAGTTGTGCAGGTCATGACTTTGTGTCTGTTTATAGTTTGTATATTTATGCCCCGCAGCATTGTTCAAAGATTTTGTCTAAGTTGTCTCATTTTTACTTCTTTACTTCTATTTTGCAGCCAAGCGTAGTGAGGTCATGGGTTCAGATTGAATTTTTCTTTAATTGTTGCGGATGTAAAGTTCTCTGTTCACCACAGGACAAGAGCTTGTTTCCTAATGAAGAAGTAAATAAGACCGGCTTCTATTTTAAACCACCAGGAAGGTTAAGTGGAAGGGTTGAAGGAAAAGCTAATAAGTGCCGAACTCTGGGATGTTTCAAAGCTACACCCTTGATGGACAGTACTGTTCAATGAGAGTGTGTGCCACGTTTGCTTAAATGCATTTGTTTAGCCTACTAAAAATGATCTGGTGACGCACTAAAGAAGGGCTTTCCTCACGCAGACCGCTGTGAATCGACTGTGATTCATTGGCCTCCCCCAGAAGGTTGCACTGTTCGTCTGTCACGATATGAAAAAATCTGTTAAATGTTTGCATTCATACCAGCCTGCTTTTTTCTCGCTCCATTGGAAGATGTTAGCACCTAAAAATGAAAAATGGAGAAATGGGCAAAGCTAAAAACAGAGACACACATTTCCACAATTCTTGCATTTAAGGTTTTCACAACTGATGCCAACGTGCAGTTAAATGGGTTTTCAAAATCTGGTAAGTCCATTCTTGCACAACATCGGATTCATTCATGACGCGCAAAGAAAGCAAGAGTTTGGGATAAAAAGAAAGGACATCTCTGGAAGCTCCAGCATCAGGTTGTAAAGGAAGTGAACGGGGGGATGGTGGCAGAGGAAGTTCGAATCCCTGAGATGTGTAGGCTGCATTGTTTTAGCAGGAGCGCTCCCTCTAAATCCAGCTGGACGGGTGGAGCGAAGGAAGATCTGTGTAATGATGGAGGAGTGTGAGAGTTTTTTTGCCACAGAGGAGCCGACAACCACTGATGTAGAGCAGGACGGTGGCCAAGTTGAATGCTGGGCTCTAATTTTGGGATTGCAGTGTTACTAAGGGTCATGAAGACTTTATTACGAGATAAACCCGTAACAATATTTGGCATTGCACAAACTGAGTGGAGGACAAAACTGACACAACTTTTCTACTAATTTGATCCCATGGTAATTTCTGACTTGTTTGTCTTCGGGAATAAATCTGGCAACCCTATGCTAGTGTTAATTCCTCATGTTTGATGAAAGTTAGTTAGATTTTTTTTCAGGCAGCTTAATCGAGAGTTTCCACCAAACCGCTTTTATTCTATAATCTCATATGGTTGTGACTCATGGTTGATGTAAAGTATAACTGAAAGTTTGAGAGTTCTTAGGGAAGATCTTTTGATCTGTAAAGCTAGCAGCTTTACCTCAGAAGATTTTATCACGTACATGTTGTTTCCAAACCTTCACTTCAGCTGAATAGACAATTTGACACAAGTCACCATTCACTTTCATTGCATTTTAGGTACAATGAAAGCGAACGGTGACTGAGCTTAAAAATGATCTCTTACCTGTCTAAAAGCATATTTTACGTAGATAAAGTGTGAGTTGTCAAGTGTTTTCTTTGTAGTAAAAACAAATGAATAAAAACACCATCCCTGTACACCTTTTAGTTAAAAACGGACTTTAAGTACATTTTATTCTGCTTTGTTGTTTTTCTCATGCTTTGGATGAAAGCCCAATTGTACATTTTCCAAACATCACAGTTTTTAAGTAGGTTGGATAACTGTCCCTTTAAAAAGTGTTTGTACATTATATAGTGTTTGTAAAAATGTTTTCGGGCTTGTAAAGCACAAAATAAAAGACCACAAGGGGATATGAATTGGCTTCATATACTTGCTCTCTGTAAGCCTTGTGCTCCATCATCGAAAATGGAAACGCCTGAAAAAGACTCCCAGAGAGACACTTAATCATGAATCCACGTCGTCCTAAAGTCTGCATGCGTCTCTCTTTAGGGTGACATTGGTATGAGCTCTAAACAAGCAGAACGCCTTAACATAATAGCTGACCCATAAAATGTATTTGCTTATAGACACCCCAATGCTAAATCAAATCACGTATCTACTTTGTTGTAACAAAACTAAAAAGACATCACGCCTATAGATATGTCTTTGTCTATTGATTCTTAACATTGTAAGTGTCAGCACTGTGTCGGCACATGATCTTGTATGTTTGTTTTGACAGGACATGAAAACTAGGGCTGTGTGATGGTGTTGTTGTATTGTTTTTATTGTGTAATGGGAAAACGCCTACGTCACATTTATCTTACATTTAAAGCATGTATGAATAGCCTCACAAGAAGCACATTTTGAAATCAACTCTACAGTCCAGGCCCAAAGAGCAAATGAGTCATAGACCATAGCCAGGGATAGCCAGAAGTTCACTCTGCGGCGGGCATTCTCTATTATTGGTGGTAACAAAGCCTCAGTCGTGACCTCAAAGTATCTATAGTTCCAATAGTTCATTTCAGAGGCATGTTACATTCGGTTGCATGACGCTGGTTATGAATAGTGTCCTCAACAAATATGAAATATGGCAGCTGAAGAGAAAAAACAGTGATGACTTTGAATTGTCCTTCAACCTAGCTTATTTTTTATCATTGAGATGTATTTAATTTTTTTTGTCACTACCCCTTTAATTTTGTCTGGAAAAGTGCTTTAGAATCCTTTTTATATGAATCACACTCATGTCTCCATGGTAATTACAAACATTTCGTCATAACTGTAGCATCTCTGTTTTGTCATTGCAGTTTTGATAAGTCAGTGGCAGAACGAGTCGAAAGAGCGGGTCATCTCTTTGGTTCTGACCCATCTTCCTCTCCTTAAACCGGGCAATGCAGAGGCCAAGGTGGAATATATGAGTCTGCTACCCAAGATCTTGGGACACACCATAGAACACGGCCGACACCTGGAGGAAAGCCGCCAGCTTCTGTCGTACGCTCTCATCCACCCTGCGACCTCTCTTGATGACAGGGCAAACCTTGCCTCATGGCTCAACCACCTGGAGGAACGGGCGGCCGCCCGAGGAGCTGGAGACTCCTTGGAGCGAGCACCTTCATCTCATCACGGGCAACCTCCGCATCCTTACACCCACCATCAGCGCTACAGCTCGGATGACCGTCTTAACGGCTGGCAGAGCTCAAGGGACTCTGGGCTTGGAAGTTGGCAGCAGCCACAGCAGGGTTGCGAAAACGGGCATCTCTCATTGTACCCGTCATCCTCTGTTCCTTCCACTATCAACGCTGTAGGTACAGGCAGTGGGACCAACACAAGTAAGTTCACTTTTCTTTTTCAAGGGCTTAAAAAGTTTTTAAGATCATCTGACTCTGCTTACTTAGTATGTCTGTCTTTCTGTAGTTTTGTCTGCTTAGCTTGTATGTAGTTAACTGGATATGCCTATGGCGAGAGAGATTAGAACGGTTGTAGATTAAAATCTAAAAAGTTTTTCCAACTGACCGGACATCACCCACTGCATAAGTTCAAAGACACCTTTCAAATCCTCCGTTTCCTCCTGAGATAGAGGTCGCAACCTTCCACTCATGATTTCAGGTTTATCTCTGGTGTGGAGGAGTGTTGTGAACAGTCGACAGTGTGGGGAGCAAAGCGAAAGGGGAAAAATGCGACCGTGCGGCGCTGCCGTGTCGAGGGCGTAACAAAGATAGTCAGATTGAACATATCTGTGGTCAGAGCGGGGTATTTCTAGCTAAGAATGCAAGGATCTTTTTTCCTGATGAAGGAGACAGCTGGGGATAAAAATAAGGGCACATTTAAAGCACTAGTCCACCAGATCCTCTTTATTTTTGACAGCTTAGAGTTTCAACAGCACAAAAGAATGATTTCACAACTCATTACCTGAGGACTTATAGCTCTTCATTGAGTAAAGGGATGTTTTTTACTAGTTTGACCTGTTGTATTGAAATGGGTCTGGTTATGTGAAACATTTGCATCAACAAAGTTTCACACGTATAGGGTGTACGTTAGTCATCTCGAGTTCACTAGAAATAAAGATCTTTGAAAAACAAAAACATAACCATTTGTGTAATGTTTTCTTCTTGTTTGGAATCAAGTCTTCCTCTGCCACCATCCAATTGTAACCATTTTTCTTTTGCAGATAATTTTTTTGTGTTGATTCAAAAACAGTAAGCTAATATAAACAATTTAAAAATGTAACTAGAAAGTTATGAAATATGAGTAAATATAATAATGTATCTAACAAAATGATGTGAAAATTACATGCTAGTTTTAAAAATGTAAGCAAAAGAAGATTTACTTGAAATGTAAAAGAATACAAAAATTCTGTCATAATTTACACTTTTGAGTGACCTGTATGACTTTTTTCCTGAAAACACACAAAAAAAGATTTTTTTTAAACTACCTTGGTGTCCAAACCACAGAGGCATCCATTTACAATTTTATTACATTTATTCTTTTGGGGGACCTTTTTATCCAAGGCGACTTACAGTAATAGTCAGTCATCACTGCAGAGTAAACAGGGGTAAGATGTCTTGCCCAAAGACACTTCAGTTATTTTCTTCAAAATATCCTCTTTTGTGTTCTGCAAAAAAAAACTTGTATAGGTTGGAAATGTCAAGAGGGGGAAGTAAATGATAACCGAATATTCATTTTTGAGAATGGACACTAAGTTTTTCTATAAAGCATCTGTTCATATATGAGACATTCGTAGGAAATATTTTTGTTTTGTGGAAGGAGAGCAGGCAAACATCAGATCTTCATGCATAGACAGCATAACACCAATAGTAACCACCTTCATAAAATATTATATATCCTTTAAGAATAAAATGAACAAACATACAGAGGTAAACACTCTCAGACCCGTGGTACCTCCCCGGCTGAGCACCACATACCATCGAACATCTCTTCCCTTGTAAGGTATCCTTTGTGGGGGTCTGTATTTAGGGTAAATGGCTAATATTTAGGTACTGGAACTTGAAATGTTAGCTGGCACCTATTTTAAACTAGCCCGCGAAGACCTATACATAGTCTAAACATTTACAGCCACGTATAGGAGGAGAGAGCAAACTTTGCCTTATTATGTATCTTCACATCTTCTACTTCTGTTGGTTTTACCTCATCTATTTATCTGTGATGGGAAGAAATGTTTACGAGGGTCACAAATGGTTTCAGGTTTTCCCCTCAGATAAAACAAATCGGCTTGTGTTCCTTGAAGCAGGTTACAGAGGTGTAGTTATTCACAAACTGTTAGTCAGGCTTATCCTGCTAACCATGTCTGTGTAAAGTGAGTAATACAAACATACTTTCACACTAGACCTTTTGATTCAGACCGAGTCTGTTTGACGTCTGTGTAAGTTGGTTTGGTTGGCTTAAATGTTGTTTATGAATTCAAGTGTGTACCAAGGAAGCCTACCCCGAGTGTTATTGTGGTGTAAATGTGTTCTTTCATTCATATTCATGTAAATGTAGAAAGTGCAAGGATGGGCAAAATTTTTTTACTGCATGCAAGCTTTAATGGGTAGAAATGGTTAGTGTTACATGTTTGCAAGTGTTTATTTTGAGAGGTTACCAGCATTCTTCAAAATATGTTCCAGCAAAAGAACCAATCAATTTTGCATTGCATTTACTGGCTGACGACCCCTTTAAATGTGTACCATGTTTAAATTGTTCAGAGCAGAAATTAGAGTGCATGACATCATATCCTGTAGCTTAAGTTCAATGAACTGTATGACTAAATTTAGCAAGTCCAATTGACTGTCCCTTTAAAATGCCATTCTCTGATTCATCTTTCCTGACTAGACAGAAAATAACCAGTCAAAGAGCATTAATATAACTTGCAGCTAGTCATTTTAAAAATTAGAAATCCAACAGCTGCCAGAAGTGTATCGTGTGCTTCCAGATGAAGGGCCTTTATTAAGATTCTCTCATCACTTTTCTTCTTGTCCTCACAGTGCTGACGGGCGGGCAGCACAGTCCTCTGAGACGTTCGGTGTCTTTGACCCCTCCAATGAGCGGTGGATCTAACCAGCCTCTGGGGCACGGCTGGCTCTCCCAGGAAGACCTGCGCCCCCGTGGTCCTGCCCCCGACCATGCCCCACTCTCTCCCCAGAGCAGCGTGGCATCCTCAGGCAGCGGAGGCAGCGAGCATCTGGAGGAGCACGCCGCCGTCCGGAGTACATTCCATGAGGATGGAAGCGGAATGAGAGGTGAGACGATGGTTTTGTGCGTTTTTAAAACATTGGTTGCGGCCGCTCGTATCATCATTTGAGGTTTTCCTTGTGATTTTTGTGTTCAGATGTTCCGGCATGGCTGAAAAGTTTGCGTCTTCACAAGTACGCTGGGTTGTTTTCTACCATGACCTATGATGAGATGATGTCCCTCACCGAGCAACAGCTGGAAGCTCAGGTTTGTGTTCTGCTCTATTCACAGGATTTAGATGATGCTGTGATACACGTTAGCATTTACTGTGGGTTGGATACATCTGAGACCAAGATTTCGAAGATAAACATAATTTGAATCTGAGGTTTTATCCAAAAATTTATATTCCGTCGTAATTTACTCTCCCTTTTAAAATTTCAAACCTGGAGGACCTTTGTTCTTTTTCAATACGGCATTTTTAAGAATGTAAAACATGTTTCCCTAAAACAATTTTCACAGATTTTTGATTGAAAATTGATAAACAAAAAATTAAAACTTTACTTGATTTGACTTTGGGACCCTCTATATATTTTGATACATTTACATTCTTCTGGTTCCTTAAGATAGAATACCATAAGGGTATGGCTAAAGCTCTAAGCTACAATCTTAATTTGATTTGTTTTAATTGAAAACATTATATCATAGTCTTACCTTTTTTTCCTTCATATACCACAGCATGTCACCAAAGGAGCCCGACACAAGATCATCATCAGTATTCAGAAGCTGAAGGACCGCCAGAACATGCTACGCTGTCTAGAGAAGGTCAGAAACTCTCTTAGTTCATCTAAATTTTTCCACCTGATTTTGAGGACATCTTATGGGTCGCCAATTTGAATTTTAGCTAAAATCTGACTTGTTTTAACTAAATCAATTCTTCCTGTAGCAAATTCGTTTAAAACCTACAAACGTTGGCTTATAGCATTTGGCACTAATATTCTTTTCTGTCTCTATCCAATGCAGCCAAAGCATCTGTTGTCATTTTCACATTGAATTTATCACATTCATATTTGTTGATTGAAAAATGGCTTCACTTTAATGTGAGGATGCGATTTTTGGAACAGACGAAACAACAAGAGACAGGAAGGAGCCAGATGCCGTCTAATTTCAGAACAACCTTTTCATCAAGCTTTCAATCCCGATACATTTGTAGCACCAGAAATAAGACACCTGCTCTTGATAGCCACATCCATTTAAAGTTTTAATGTGCCGCATGTGTCGTGTCCGTAGTCGCACAGTGCGACGGAGAAACAAACATGCACGTATTTTTGGTAGACCTTTATTTTGTCCTCGCATGTCATTTTCCACCTCATTACATGTCTGAAATATCCCAGCACCTGACAGATGCTCAGTGAATTTATGTAAGCCTTTAAAATAATTCTTACTCTCCATCTCTCTCTTAGGACGTGCTGGAGGGAGGGAATCTACGTGCTCCTTTACAGGAGCTTCACCAGATTATCCAGACCCCCCTTAAGGCCTGCTGCACAGAAGAGACGTCACGGCGCCACCTGCTGAGCGCGGAAGGGAAGAGCACCCTCGCCACTTCACACCTGGGCGGAGGAGAGACAGAAGGCAGCTCTACGGTCATAGCCGAGGGAGACATACCCGCTCAGTTCACCCGCGTCATGGGCAAAGGTTCACACACAGTTCTTGTATTCTGGAAATGTTTTTGAGGAATGTTCAGCACCTGAACGATGGGGTGACAGCGTGTTCCGCAGAAAACAATTGTTATGCAATATAGGGAAAGCAATATATATGAATAGCTATAAATGTGCCATAGGAAGACTATACATTCTGAGTAGTGTTTAAAGAGAAGGTTTTGTATCAAGATAAATAAATGTTGTATCTTTTAAAACACCTGGTCTTGGACTGTAATTGTTTCTAGAAAAGCTGCTCTGACTCATACTTGCATACCAAAAATGTTGATGTAACGTTTTACCTACGCTTGTTATTTTCTTTTATCTTTTTCGGACAGTTTGCACACAGCTCCTCGTCTCTGGATCAGATGAGGAGAACATCAGTTCCTACCAACAACTTATTGATAAGTGCCTTATCCATGAGGTGAGTGTTTGACAATATTGGCTGAATTATAACTTAAACCTCATCTAATGGTTTGGCCATTTAAAAAGCACCCAAACCAACATCCCAGTTACAGTCTCATCTTTGTATGCCTCTAAAGGGATTATATCACCTAAGGTTTGTTCCGTTTCCCCAGATGAAAGTAATTGTTCATTTATAAAAGATAAATTGTGTTGGATTTATGATACATCGATGTTGTTCAGACTTGGCTTAAAGATCTAGAGTTTTTAGTATTTAAGTCATATATTAAGTTTAGCCAGATCTAAAGTAAAGGGATAGTAAAAGGCAGTACTGTTTATTACCTTCTTGTTTATAAATGAAACACGAGCTGAAACTGCTTGGCAAATCACTTGCACAGTTTAAGAATAACTAGAAATAATCCCATTAGGCGTAGTTCTGGAATGTTCAGAAATGAGGTGTAATGTTCCTTTAAAAATAAAGACACGGTGAGCAGTCTTTAGCTGTAATGGAAAGCTTGAGTCACTCTGTGTGTCTCTCTCTCTGCCCCCCCTTCACCTTTCTGGCAACACTCAGGCCTTCACAGAGACGCAGAAGAAGAGGTTGTTGTCATGGAAACAGCAGGTGCAAGTGCAGTTTCGGTCAATTTCACGGAAAACTCTTTTGGACTTGACAGGACCCAGACGAAGGTAGAGTTTGGATGTTGTCCAAATCATTACAAACGTTTTGAATTTGAGTCTTAATCATACTTAAATACATCAAATTTTTTATTTTACTTCTATATTAACATGAGTATTAATGTCTTTTTACCTGAAAACAACTGGTCATCTCAAAAGTGTGATTTATGGACCAGTGTCTTTTTTAAGTTTATTTTAAGTTCATTTTAGGTCTTTGCCAACATATTGCTTCATGCAGCTATATCCGAACGTTTCAACCGATGAATAAATTTCACTTTCAGTGACAGCTTTGTCCTGGCAAAACCAGTTCTGTTGTAACTCTGGAGTTCATTTAGGATGAGATCATACAATGTGCCGGAGGCAGCCAGGCCTTAGGCAATAACAATGCGTTTGAGGTTAACCCTGTCAAAAACTAAATGATTGAAAAATTCCCATCTAAATTTTCATTTATCACAGTAAAACTATAATGTGTTCAGATCAGATACCACACAGAAGTGTGAGTCAGGGCATGTTATGTCACTCTCTCCTGAATTGCACCATGGTCTGAAAATAGAGAATGTGATACTGTTTCATGCCATGATGTAATGCATGGCAGGCTTGTGTATGATAAGATGCTTACATTTACAGTTTTAATAGATTTGTCTACTTTTGATTTAATCCAGCAGCCGTTATGGCCAGTCCAACTCCCTCCCGACAACAGGCTGCGTTGGCAGCGGAGTGCCCACCAGAAGGAATCTGCGACAATATCAAATGCGAAATCTATCTGGTGTTAGACCCCTACTGGGCACCACCGGGTTGTTTGGACCAACCCCCCGGAGCAGCAGCAGCACTCCTACAGGCCTGAAACAAGGAAGACAGGTTTGTTATTTCACATACATACATACTAGACTCACAGTGACATTCGAAGCATAAATATTTTACCATTTTTTGAGTTGTATGGAAATGTAAGCAATTTACAGCATTCCAGAAATCCGACATCACTCTTAAATGTATCTGCTTTCAGACTCGTAGAGATAACCTGGCATTCTTGTGTGCTTGAACATTTCCATACTTCTTTACAATGGGAGGAAGCTATCCAGTTTGTGGGTTAGGTGCATGGTGCGGCCGATGAGTCATATTTTGGGGAGAAGTGCGTTTGGAGGGGTGGATAGAGGGGAGAGCGGGAAGAAAAAAAGGGAAAGAAAAAGCAAGTTTGAGAGAGGGAGCCGTTCGGAGGCAGTGAGAACAGTGCACAGGCATTTCCTGTTTTTCCCTGCCGCTCCGTACGGGAGGGCCGGGAAAGGGGATGAAGGAGTCGAATGAAGGGAGTGAGAGAGTGAATCAAAGCAGGATTCAGGATTCAAAGGGCAGTTGTCGCCGGGTCATTCTAGGGAAACATCACAATTTTACTGCTCTATACTGATTGAAGGAAAAAGAATGTGCTGTAACACCAGTGGTTGAGCATTGTTAAAAGGTATTTTGCTTAATTTTTATTAATGCAGTCAGGTTCAAACACATCCAGCATATACTCACAAAGACTTCTTAGACGTCTTTAAGACTTTAAAAACTGTTTAGATTCTAAGGCCAATGTTATAATAGTTTTTTTACTTTCACACCCATTACATCAGGCCTTTCACAATCATCGTGTGCACAAATTATAGCATGACGTGATGTTTTGGCTGACGTGTTTGATTTTTTTCTTAGGGTTTGTGGTTTGCCAACCCGGGGGGCAGCAACAGCATGCCCAGCCGCACCCACAGCTCTGTTCAAAGGACTCGATCGCTCCCCGTCCACACCAACCCACACACCCTGGCCATGTTCCAGCAGGCAGGTAAGAGACAAGATAAAATAAAAGAGTTTTGGCAGAAGCGCTTTACAGTGATCAAGTTATCCATCAGTTACCAAGCGTCATGTTGTTTTGGATCTGTTTGACTTTCTTTATTTTGCAAAAGGCCCAAGAAGGTTTTTTGAAGAATGTTGATAACCAAACAAGTCTTTCTTTTTGTGGACAAAACCACGGGGATTTCTAAAAATATCATGAAGGCAAAAGTCCCCTTTTTTGTCCAGCCCCAAAAGGTTTACAATTGTTGTGTATGTACCTAAAATGTTTAGTCTGAGCACTTTGCTGATCCGAAAAGATTTTAGAAAAATTTCAGGGGAGGAGAACGCAGAACAGTACGCAAATGCTTCTAAAAATTGGAGAAGCCGGAAGTGATTTTAAGGCAAATCCATCTTTCACACACCCCAGCTGACTCTTCCCAGCTCAGTGCCGGCTGTTCCACTGACACACATTTCCCAAAGACATGTGATCCCCTCACAGGCTGTGCCTTCACTCTATGATGCTCCGACTCACTTCCTGTAGCTCGCTGTGTCTCATGAATTTACAAACACACTGCTGAACTCCTACCGATGAGTGACTTGGGTGTTTTATCGTCCTGGGTTAGACATTACAATGAGTTTCTTTGTGCAGCATGGCTGGCACTCTCTGATTCCTTCTATCTCGCTGCCACCCCGAATATGTTCATATGAATGCATCAAAAGAGCCAGAGCGGGCATTACAGGATTCGCTGCTTAAAAATAGCCGGTCATTTGTTCTGTCCAGCCGGTGGTTGCCTAACTCAGCTCTTATTTCCCACAAGGGATTTTCAAAGGCATGTTTGTTGTTGACTCAGCTTAAGACAAGAGCGGTTGAGAGCAGCCCGGACCAAGCAGCGCTGCAGGAGAGCGGAGAGGCTTGAATCTGCCCCACTTAAACTTAAAATTAGACCTTGTACAGTGATCTGGTTTGATCCTTTACTAAGAGACCGGTAAACTCCAGAAAACTCAAGTGCAATTTGTAAAGCATAATGCCTGTGAACTGAAGTCTGCTGTAGTAAACTGTAGTACTGTATGTTTGAAAAGGAGACATTGTTCAAACTTTTCCGAAGGTTTGAAATGGATCTTTTTCTTCGCCTTTTTCCTGCCTGTTAAGACACTTACGCAGTCAAAGTTTTTAAATACTCATCTCTGTCGAATTAGAATGGGTTATTTGTGGCATGTAGATGTCGTTATTTCTATGGCCTAGATTCAACAGTTTGATGTGGTGTGAACCTGAATTAATGAACATTGAAGTCAAATAAAGATTATTGCATAAAAACAAAAATATAATTCAGCAAAAAAAGTTTAACAAACATGCCAAATATAAATTTAACGTGGGGGAAAGTCACTCAGAAATGTCATTTCAAACCTGTATGACTTCCACAGAACACAAAGGACATATTTTGAAAAATGATAAACAAACAGCAGTGGCACTCCCATTCATTCTATTATATGGACACAAAACCAATGCAGGCGCATGATTGCAAGTTATCAACATTCTTCAAAATATCTTTATTGTGGTTTGCGGGAGAAAATCATACAGGTTTTAAATGATAAAAGAATTAGCAAATCTTGACACAATACTAAGTTACTTAAAGTTAAAATTGAGTAATTTTCTTAGCCAAGTTCTTGGCTGTTCAAAGGTTTGAACATGGAGTAAAGTCATCTTCAACATTTAACAATATGCTTTACTTTCAAATAGCTCTTAGAATGTCTTCTACTAAATACAAGTTATAAAAAGCAAATTTGATGTTTGTAGTATATTAGTTATATATATTTATATAACTGTATGTCTAGTAACTTTTGTTACTAGACATACTTTTGTTTTTATATTTTTGTAATTTGGTGAAGCTGACAAAATATTCCATTTCGCAGATTTACAGGTGCCTGTGACTGAGCCCGACATCAATAACCGTTTGGAGTCCTTATGTCTCAGTATGACAGAGCATGCTCTTGGAGGTATGTGACCACTTCTTCATGTCAAGCCCTGCATTGACCCTCCAGTTCAGTGTTTGTATTTACAGCTCACATCCATATCACATCCACCCTTGTGTCCATCTCTAACATCCAAAGCTTTAATGTCATTCGATAGCAAAGATATTTTTGTTGAATCTTGTAGGAAAGGATTTATTTTGCATTGCATCTATTTGCATGTTTCGACACCATATGCGTGTTATTTTGCACCAGTGACCCGTTTCATCTCAAACCACATTTCTATTAAAAAAGTAAACCATATCTGGGATTATGTCTTGAATTACTATCTATACTGGAGTGAAGTGTAGCTTCAACAATACTTTAAATCTTATATTGCTGCAGTCCTTTTATAACCTAGTATTTGCTACTTACCATTAATCATTATTACTAACCATACTTTTTATTTGGCAATGGGTTTTGCATACATCAATGCAAAGAAGTATTATTTTCAGTGCCTCCTGAAAAACAGCAAAAAAAATATCAGGAGTAAATGAGTAAAATCTCTGATTCATGAGAAGGGAATGTGAGGACACAGTTTGCGTCTTTGCAAATATGACTGTATCATGAATGCTCACAGGAAAACATTTCTGTAATAAGGAACATCCTCTCTGACGCTCTCTTTAAAAAGGTCAAGGCTTTGTGTTTCTTCTCTCCACAACAGTCAGATCACTTTTTGAAATGTGTTTTTGATGAAAGCTGAGCCACAACAATCTTCAAACGACAAAATATTGTGACTATCGGCTGTAACCATGACACAACGCATCTTTGTGCCCGATCAATGCAAGAGCGTTCCCGTGTGAAGTGGAGGTTTTCTTTGCATAAAGAGCGTTTCTGTACAGTGAGCTCAGCGCTGGACAAGCACAGCTTTGTGTCTGAGGAAACAGAGACAGACAGGAGAGTCAGACAGACGGGCTGAAACAGAGAGACAGATAGAAGCAGAGGGCAGTTCTGTGGTGAACTCAGGAATGCCACGCTCGTTCCACGGCTGTCAACAGAGAGCGTAGTGTTCTTTTGCCACCTTAACCCTAAACTTTTTCTCGCCTCCACCCCTCCACCACCTCCTCCAGTCAACAGCCTGTGGGAGTTTTGTATGCCCTCATTTACAAAATCAATCCTCTTGCTCTCTATATAAGCTACAACCGGGAATTTTTATCTTGATTTTTAGCTAAAAGGGATATTTCGCCCAAATATAAAACATGGCGTCATTTACTCACCTTTAAGATGTTCCAAATATGTTTAAATTACTTTATTTCTGATGATCAGAAAGAAATATATTTGGAGGAATGCATGTTACAGTAACAATTCTTGGACACCTGTTTGTACAATAGTAAGAAAAGAATAATAAGTAAAAATATTGAACATTTTGAAAGATATTTTGAAAAATGTAGAACAGCATTATTTTGTCTACCATTTGTTCCGAGCATTCGTCCAAATTTCTTTGCCGTTTGTTTCAAATCTTTGGTCCATTCCTTCGATTCAACACAGAAAGAGTGGGTTGATAAATTTTTGGGTAAACTATCCCTTTAACTAGGTGGGTTACTAGTTTGATGGAGATGCTGGTAGTAATTTTTAGGAGAGGTTTAAATATGACAGGTTTTTCCTCAATATTTCCTAAAATAAAGATGATGTCATGTTACCCTTCTCATTGTTTAATCATTCAGTTTATGTGAGCGTTTTCAAAGCAACGACGTGTTTTATCCACACTAACATTCTGTGATGTCGCTTGTTTCCATAGATGGTGTCGATCGAACTTCAACGATCTGAAAGACAAAAAGAGGACGGAGAAGGACGATGGCATGCCTGGCAGCAGGGGAAAGGTCAACGCGAGGTCACGAGCCCCTCTGTCCAGAAACCCTCCTCTCTCCCCCTCCACCTGCTCATCTTCCACCTCGCAGCAAATGGTAGAGGTTGCATCCGGTCTGGGGCGTGGTCTACGCTGTGCCAATCACGCTTCACACGAGCAAGTTCAGCCACAATGACTACTGTGTTTACATTCGATTTTGGGAGAATTTTGAATAGGCATCTCAAACGCAGGAACGCCACAGAGGGTCTTTGTGTCGACAGCCCGTGCGGCACGGCGGCCCTCCCCAAGTCCGCTTGCAAAGTTCAGGTCGTCGTCAGGGAAAAAGTCCAATCCGGCAGATGAAACCAGCTTTCTGACATAACGTTACATGTTTTGTGTTAACCGCACAGAGGTTTATACCATGGTGTCACTCAGTGCAGATATTTGGCATAATTGTATGTTGTTTACACGTAATGCTGTCGATGATATCGGGACAGGAAATGATAGATTTTTTTGTTCAGTTGCGAGGGTTAAGCGTAATCCAAGGACGTACCGCTTTAGTTTCCTTCGTGGCTTCATAGTTTACAAAATTGTTGTTTTTGAGTTTTTCTTTTGTGCCAGCAGGAAAGCTGTTTTTGAGCACTATTGAGACAGAGAAGGGAATGCTACTCCATAGACGGCAAGAGGGAATGTGAGATAAAGAGAGAGAGATGAGGATTGAGGAAACAGGAAGTGATGTAAGCGTAGGGGTGAAGGGTGCGAGGAACGTCGCAGATGGGCTCTGACGTAAAGAGCGGAGGTTGAAGGGAAACCAGGAGGTCAGAGTTTGCCTCTGAAGTTAACAGATATAAGCAGAGGGGTTTGATAATGTACTGTTTATGGGAGAAATGCCAGCAAATGCAAGTAGATGGGAAGGTTGGGTAAAGGTCAGAGGTTAAATCTGTAAAATTGAACATGGGTAAATGTGGTAAAGGAAGATGAGAGACCAGCTTTATTCGGGAGTATAGTCAGAAAAGCTGTATAGAAATGTTCAGTGATGTATATAAGTTTGCAGGTCTCTATGTAATACATATAAGGACAGGGTTTATTCTTGGGAAATCTTGTGGTACACTATGTCTATATTGAACACTACAAATACATCAATGATTCCTTTATAGACAAAGGCAACTGTTACACATGAGCAGCACTAATACAGCCTGTGTTCTGGCTCCACCTGGTGGTCAAAATAATGTAGTGCCACCTCTGAAATAGTCCCACATAATGAGATTACAGTTATGTTCAGTATTGTCTTAATATCAGCCATTAGTTAATCTTGCCAGGTAAAAAAAATATAGTTTGTTTACAATTGGAAATGAGCTTCTAGAACAGTTTTGACTCTAGAACATGTTTTCTGCATGAACGGGGTCTGACTTTATATCAAATCAGGACATGAACGTCTATTTATGAGGGTTTGTCGACGTGTCTTATTTAGATTTTTGCCTACAATAACTTTTGCTTTTCTTGCCCTTGGTGCTGTGAATCTATGCTGTAGTCATCATAAGTGAATTTGCAATAATGTGCAATAGACTTTCATCAGCAGCGCGGAGTGACACATGACAGGGGTTGTGCTTTTAGAAACTGGAAATGTCCACGCACCCAATTGTTCCCTCAAACACTAACAGGTGGACTCTATCTCTCGGTTGGAGGGATACGCTGTCCGGCGACATGACATACCTGCCCACACCTCATGTTTTCGTTTTTCTGCGTATCCAAAGAACCAGTGTTGTGGGACTCGAGCGCAGTGTTAAAGGCACTTTCACAACCAGAGTGGTTTTATCTAAGAATAAAAGCAGGTGTCATGGCAGGTGTAAACACATGGTTAAAGCTGCCTGGAAGAATGTCTCATATATGCCACTCAAAGACACTGTTTTACCCGAGACCTTGACTGCTCAGCGTGCCGGCCAATCAGCTTTGTGAGTTATGATTGGTTCAACCAATCCAGTGCTTTCATGAGACACCTTGAAGGAATAGTTAACCCCAAAATAAGAATTCTGTCATGAAATTAATTAGTTGTTCCAAATCTGTATAATTTTATAATTACATTGATGGGTCAAAAGTAACTTTTTACTGACCAGCATTCTTCCAAATATCTTTCTGTGTGTTTATCAAAACAAAGAAATGTATACAGATTTGGAACAATGTAAATGGTGAAATGATTGAATTTTTAATTTCTGGGTAAAGCTCTTCCTTTAAATATCCAATGTTGCATTATAAAGCATGTGAAAGGTTTGGCGTAGGGTTAGAAACCATTGTTTGGCATGTTGTGTATATGTACACTTGTTTTGGGAGATGCTTTTTTGTATGAAAAGCCACTCGTCACTGCCATTTGAATGAAAACATTTAGCAGACTCAATCGATTATTTATTCATTTTTTTCTAGTATTGATGCAGAGGTTGTTGTATTCTCTAGATGTATTATTTAAGAAACCTTGTGTATTAACTTTGCTATGGCTGGTAACCATAAGTACATCTCAAATAACCTAGTTATTTTTTGACTTTTGTTTTTTGCTTTATCTTAAAATCGTACCTGATAGTCAGAAGAAACTCGAGTTTCTTGTTAATGTTTTGTTTTTGCTATTGCTTATAAATGCTTATATTTCGCTTACCCTCTCCCCAGATGGTATACTTGTGTACTTTACAGAAAGTTTTTTTTATTTGTAATCAAAGAGCCAGTTTGGGGGATTTTTCTTTTTAGCGTTCCTGTTATATTGCTGTTATTTCATTGCCGTTTTGAAAACGTTACCTTGATGTTTATTGTTTGAACACCTCAGCTGTTACATTTTTGTAAAATGCCAAAATGCATCCAGCCCCATTGCAGATCTTACAAAGAACGCTGCTTTTATTCAGCCGGTTAAGTTTGATGCTTATTCAGCTTCACAACTGACAGCCAAAAGTCCTCTTGTCTAGATCTCATAAGATCTTTTATATACTTCTCATGTGATTAGACTTTGGGCTTTTCAGTCCGAATGCATTCGACTGCAACCATGCAGCAAAAATGAAAGATGCTGCAACAGTGTTAACATTTACATACTACCTTAATATTCCAAAAAACATGAAAAGAGATTTTAGTGATGAAGCGTTTTTTCTGTTTGTAATAGGCTGCACAATAGCATATTGGAACATATCCGATGCTGATGGATTTTATTTTTTTATTTCTTTCTTTTGTTTTGATTTGTATACATGCATCTATACTGTAACAATGTTCTTTTTTGCTTTACTATGTTTCTTGTTTATTTCGTTTTGTTACTTTTGAGAGCCGATGTCCTGTATTGACTGCAGGCTGACGTAAATGTACTTGTATAAGAATATATATATATTTTAAAAGAACTGTAAGGAAAAAAACATAAAAAAACGAAAATAGGAAAAAGAACAAAAAAATGTTAATTTATATTTTAGAGATGCATGCAAGAGGCTGGGAAGTCATATCTTAAGTATCTAGAATAACTGGCAGTGCCTTTTTTTTGTATTCAGACATTTACCCCAAATGTAAAAGATTTTATATGGCTCTTAAATATAAAGAGAAGCGAAACGCATTGATGGTGGAAACATCCGAACATACAAAGTCTCTGCGAGTTGACTCTAAAGTGCCTGCTCCGGAGGGAGTGATGGTTCATGGGAATCTGTATGCTTTAGGTACTCAGTGCTGATATGAAGTTATGAATTTTACTTGTCTGTACAACACACAGATGTATATGTTTTTGTTTTCTATGTGTGTGAATGTGACGCTATGTATCCAAACAGAATTTCATCATTTTGATGATATCCTCATAGGAAACATGGCATGAATTCTTTTATAAAGGCTGTTTTATGATATCCAAGGGAAGGAGTCACAGCTCATATTATAGCTTTCTGCTCATCTTAACCCACGTTTATTACAGATCTGATTCAGTAAAGTCATTTTCAAATTGAATCTATAATATCCGCTTTCTTCTTTGGTATGTTGGTCTGTGTGAGCGAGAAAACCTTGGATAAACATGGGATATTGTTCCATTTGTATGTGAGTTGCTTCTGTGATGTTCTTTATGTCCATTGAATGTGTTTTCAGTTTCATTGGGTCTGTGTCAAATGCTTGACATCCTTGTAATAACCACAGACAAAAAGTATTAAAGAGTAACTTTTGAAAAAGACATTGTGGTTTTTGTTTCTCTTATTTTATAGAGTTGTAGGTTTAGCCCCTCAAACTGAACCAGATTGGAATTTACAGCCTCCTCTTGATTTCAACCAATCAGAAAGTCTGAAACAGATTTTTATTACCTAGAGGTGGAGCTTCCTGAAGATATGCTGAGTCACTGTCTCATGCTGGAACTAGACTCACATGTGTTGATCACAAACAGATTTTTAAACATATTTTTAAATATCTGAGGAAATTTCAGCTATATCTATATATGCATCAAGAGAAATATAAACTTGTCTTTTGACAATTGAGATATTTAATAGTACTATATTATTTGTCAGCAATGAACACTTCATGAATGCTATAACATTTATTACTATTAGAACATTCGAATTTCAGTATTAACTAATACATTTTTACTAAATTTATTTTCTAATAAATTGATGTTAACATTATTTTAATGCATGAACTAACATGAACAGGTTTATTTGAAATTTAAAAGTTTCCTGGATGTTCTAAAACATTGTAGGTAACATTTAGTAATGTTAACAAATTTAACCAAATTGATAATTTTATAGCATTTGGGTTATTTGCTTTGTTAGTGTTAGATTTCTACCAAGAGTAATAAAAACTTGTGATAAAAGACAAAACAAATGTTACACTTCTTGGGATTTATTAAGCTTAAAATGACAATACATCAATCGTAAAATCTGAAATATTAGAAAGGCTCGTCGAGTCTTTCCTTCAAAAAGGCCACGTGAATAACACTAGAGATGCAATATCAAGTCATTTTTTCTCAATGAATATACTGGTATGAAGTGAACATGACCCTGAAATCTCATTAACCGTCAACAGAGGCTCTCGTCTAAACTGATGAAAACATCAAAATTGATAGAGCTTTTCAAAATACAGAAATTGATACACAGGCAACACAATATCAGTAAAACAGTACATTTTAGGTTGAATGTTTTCTAAAATAATACATTTATACAGTTAATATTCTGCTGTAACTCAAAACACAAAGAGCATAAGAACCCAGAGAGGGTGAACATGTGTCAGAGTCATTTTACAAAATATGTTCTACAAATGTAGAATCTTAAAATCTTAGTTGGTAGGTTTCCTTCATCATCACATATGCAAATACAATGATCACATGTATCAATACACACACTTGATGTAGTTGCGAATCAAGTGCTCTTAAAATGTGCAAAATCACAGATTACGCTGACCTTGACTGCACCTTGTACCGTTGCTCATTTAACCCGACGAGTAACAAAAACAACCGTCAGAGCGCAAACAACAGCGATCACATTAAGACAGAACATTTAAAGGCTGGATCTGGTCATCACTTTAACAGTTAACATCAGACACATTTGAAACAGCTGATGTGTAAGGACTAGGAAAACAGATAAACACTGCTTCATCAAGCATTAAAACACAGTATACTTTGAGTCTGGGCACGAGCAATTATTGACTTGGGCACGAGACAGAATAAATATCACATTAAAAGACAGCAGAGATAATTTTATCTATCTACTTGTAAAACATCAATACAATGATAGGAATAAATATTATGGTATTTTAATATGGTTATCATTGTTGTGCTATGATAATACTATGCTTTTCTGGAAATACCATAGCAATCTTTGAAATTCCTAGGAGTACCGTGTAAATATCAAGATATTTGATAAGTGTGATCGAGCAATACCACAGTATTACCATTTGACGTCATTGATGTACCATAGTACCACTACAGTACCGATTACAGCTGTGATGTTTTCAAATATGAGAATTTTAGGAATGACACATACCTCCCTTATTAAACATAAAAATAACCCTCGTTCTCATGCATCACAGCAACTCGATTGTGTTCAATAGAGCGCAAATGTGACCTGACAGAAAAAGATGTAAACACTTTTTAGTGGGTTTGGTGATTGACAGTTTAGTGAGGTCGATTTGCGATGTTATATCAAAGATGTCCTTTAAAGTCGTCCCCCAAATCCTCAACAAACACATAAACACACAAACACAGGAGAGATGGATTTACCGAGGTAACCGTCCCACAGACGGATGGGACCTTATGATACACAGCAGCAGTTCCTGTTCTTAGTGCAGAACCAGAGATGATCCAGCGAGGCGTTGGTGAAGAGGGCCGGTCCGAGTGTTTTGGCAGTGGAGGCTGAGGATGGACCCTCTCAGCTTCTGATCAGGGTCAGGAACTCATCACGTGTTTTGGGGTCCTCCCTGAACACGCCAAGCATGGTGCTGGTCACAGTTTTGCTGTTCATCTTCTGAACGCCTCTCATGACCATGCACATGTGACTGAAGAACATAGAGAACAAATCATGTTTAAGATTAATTATTTTAACTATTTTTCATTGTAATGCTATGAATGTATTTTTTATTATATTATAAGTGTTATACGTACGTTGCTTCTACAACAACCCCGACACCAGCAGGCTGTAGTGCTTCAGTTATCGCAACAGCAATCTGTTTAGTCAATCTCTCTTGAACTGAAAAAAGAAAAACATTAGCAATATAAAAAAAATTTGAAAATGACATACTATTGATTTAAAAAAAAAATTCAAAATCCCAAATTCATTGTTACCTTGCAATCGCCTGCTGTATATCTCAACAATCCTGAAGCAGAAACAAACAAACATGGCAATTCATGAAAATCTGGAAAGATTTTAACTTTATATAAAAGTATATAAAGTAAGCAAGCGGCTTAATAAATAAGTAAACCACAATTAACATTTCTAGTCATATAGCAATTATTTTGAGCGTGAAATTATTGATCTATTAAACTTATTGATTTATTAAAAATCTAATTTAATACCACACTATTAATTTGAATAAAAAAGCATACCATTACCAAATTATATTTCAAAAACATACTTAATATCTTGGTGCATTCTAGTATAAATATTTGAGTTTAGTTGCTTATATTAACTCAATTTAAGGAGCTTATTTAATTGATTTCACAGCTATAATTTGTTCTTTTTTTAAGTGTTTCACAAAAAGTAGTAAAAACTGTTAAACGTCATTTGTAACCAGAAGCTACAACTGGAACTGTTAAAAGGCATTAAATAGTACATTTGTGTACAAGTGTAGAAATGAAAAGAATGAATGTGTATGATAATGATGTGATTGTGTTGTTGTGTGTCATTAGAACAGAACAGTATTATGTATGGTACACAGTCAGTGAAAGGGTTTAAGCTACAGGTATTAGGGTCAGGATCAAGCTTCTCTTTGTCACTCACACATTGTATCTAATCCTCTTACATACAATTACTTTCTCCCTGCTTAGACACAAACACATGCAGAAGTGTCTTGATTCACAAACACAGCTCTGTGGGTAAGACAGACAGGGACAATTCACCACAAAATATAAAAAATGTATCCATTCTTGTTGTTTGAAAGATGAATAAGTCTCTTTGTTGTATGGAACACAAAAGATATTTTAAGAAAGGAACTGTATTTTGTCCATTCAAAACAAATTACAGTCCCAAAAAAAGTTGTTAGGCTACCAACATTCTTCAAAATATCTTCTTTTGTTTTCCGCAAAAGAAAGAAATTCTTGTCATGAGGGTTAGAAAATGATGAATGAATTTTCTTTTTTGAGTAAACAATCCCTTTAGTCTCCGTTTCAGTGTCAATGAACACTTGGTGTGTTGTACCTACCGTGCAAGTTTGCTCAGTCCAAGAACCCTCTTGTTTGGAAGATAACCAATGTGCACCTGTAAATAACACAAATCAAATGAGACCTGACCAATCTAAAGTAAGAACTCAATTTCATATCAAAAACACAAAACTTGATTGAAAACTTAACTCTGGCTTGTTGTTTGGGCATTATTACAGGCTCAGATTTTTTGTTTTGCCGTTTTTCAAACCATGTAACACAATAAGTTCTCCTCTAAGTTTAAAGCATCAGTTTTCTCAGTCATGCATGTGCTTGGAAATAACTGTATTGGACATCCCCCACTCCCAATGTCTTCATCTAACCTCTCTACTGTCAAGCTGAAATGTCAGGAACGATTTGATAAAGCGCGCTGGAAAAGGGCAGCATCAACAGGCTCGCAAGGCCTTTTTTTCTCTCGCTCTCTGCTCTGATATGATAATTCCAGACGTCATTGAACCCCGAACAACACTCAACATTTTCTAAAAGAATCCAATAATATGCAGACTCGGAGGCACTCGAAAAATGAGCTTGAATGTGCTTTCTCAGCTTAACCTGCAGTAGACCAACCAGGTGAGCACAAGATTTGGCACGCCATATCGCCTTTTGCGTTCATGATGTGTAAAATAAAAAAGGTGATTTAAAAAAATAGAGTACACTTAAAACGAAAGGGAATAAACACACGTCCCTGTGAAAGAAATTGGTGTGCTATTATCTTGTTGTAGATGCTGTGAGGTAAATAGATGAGAGGGATAAGAGAGGCAGCGGTGATGACGACAGGGAGCTATCAGCGGGGGCCGCAGCGGAAACGCCGGTCTCTCCAACAGCATCTGACAAACAAAATTGCAAGTGGCGGGAAAAAAACGCATGCATGATCAATGGCTCGGTCTATCATCACCAACCATTTGCGGCGTGAAAGGATCGTCAGTGTTCCTTTTGTCTTAAATGGCAAACACCTGCGGGGCTGTGAGCTGGAGGGAGGGATGAAATGTCAAACCTGGAGGATTAGGAGTGGGCGAATCTCATACGTGATATTCTAGATTGTCTGAAAAAACTTCTGGCTTTCTCAGGGAAGATTAATTATATGTCATTGTGGATGCTGACAGATCTCACATTTATTTTTTAGATGGATCACAAACAGACAGATTTTAAGATTTTTCTGTCCATGGCACACAAAGAAATATTTGATAAAAAATCTAATGAAATAAATATATAAAGAAACTACTTTATGCCTTTAATCCACCTAAAGTTACTCTATTCTATTCTATTCCGTCGTTTTATTTTCTATTCTATTCATAAATCTATTTTATAGATAATTATCTTTGTCATATTACAAAACGGCTCTCTGTCAGTACTGAAAGCGGTCCAGGCTTTATTTAAACCCCCTTACATTAACTTTATTTTGTTGTTTAAATATTGTTTAACTATGATACGATATTTAAATAAATATAATTACAAAACTATACAATTTTGAAATATGAGAAAGAGATTTTTGAAAGGACCTTGATTTAATATATATTAATAAATTAATTATGTAAATTTAAAATTTTATGGATTATTTATAAAATTAACTTAAAATATTTACTTTACATAACATGTGATCATTTCATTTGTTAATTATAGAGTTGTTGAAACAAAATTAAACATCTTGGGATGGGTTGAGTTGGATCTGATTTGTATGTGTATTTGTTTTGGGTTTTAGTTTAGTTGCATAAGTTAAACTAATTAAATTGATCAATCTTACCCGACCAAAAATGGGAACCAAGTGATGTTCACACATGGAAAACATGTCAATATCCTTCACAATCACCATCTCATCATGGTCTTCGTCAAATATCGCATCATTCAGGACATCTGCAGAGAAAAATAAACAGGTAAGAATCAACGTGTCATCTCACCTCTTCCAGAAAGTAAATATCAATCTTTTCTCTGTGCATCATTTTTCTAAGTATCATTCTGCAAACATATTCTGTTTTATCTAGTTGTGGGTACACACGGTCTTCTCTTTGTGGGGCTTTTTTAATTTCCTGGCCACCTATCTCGGGGAAGGTTTCCGTGGAAACATAGCAAAATGATTGCGAGGCTTCGGCACCCTGTTGTGATTTACTTCCGTAAATGATATTGACACTTTTGTGTGTGCAGTAAAGCAGATTAATAATTGTTCCGAGTTTTTAGGCCGATCAATACATCTGATCACTTCCTAAACATGATTGAAGACTTTAATAAAGAAAAGTGTCAAATGATCATGTTTCTCATCAATGGGCTTAAAGGAATATTTAATCCAAATAACAAACATTCTGTTTGTTCTGTCATTTACCCACCCTCTTTACTAACCTGTAGGAGTTTCTGTCTTGTGCGGAACACAAAGGAAGATATTTTTAAGAATGCTGGTAACTGAAAAGTGATGGACCCATTGACTTAGCATCCATACAAAAGAAGTGAACAGGTGCCAGCATAATTTGGCTTCTAACATTCTTCAAAATACCTTCTGTGTTCTGCAGCAAGAAACTTATCGAGAATTTAATTGAAAGAGGGTGAAAATTAAGACAGAAAAGTAATTTTTGGGTAAACTAACACTTTTTATTGCTGAAGTCTCCTGCGTCTCAGACATTTCTCCTGAGAAGTTTGAGAAGAGATCCCAATGATGTCACAAATCTCAGCTCAACCAGGACTGCAATCTATATACACTTCATTTCTCATTAAATGTCCAATGTCCAAAATTACTTCACAAAAATCTACATTCATCAACAATTTTAGGCGAAACAACTAAGTTGGTATTTAAATGAAACAACTGAGACTATAAAAGAGCAACATCAGAGCAAGAACGTTTTTTTTTCTTTTATCCTCTGATGGTGCTGTCATGTGGTTGCTAAGGTGCTCTCAATAGTTGAATTGGGATTGCTGTGCCGTTACCAGGGAGGTTATGGGTCGTCATGGAGCTCTGGGTGTTTCCATAGTGCCGTAATTCCAAACTGACTCTATACTCCATAAAAATTTTATAACGTGATATTCTGGTTTTGTTTTGTGATTTAAAGAAAAACAACATTACATATCTAAACCCTAGGTTTAATAATTAAACATCTGTCTGGATGTAGTAAACGCTACCCAGAATGCCAGTCAAAAACAAGCTGATCTTGTATGTGTGCTGTTTTTGGGTGCATCAGAAGCAATGGGCTGAATTCACCCCGAGGGCAGCAGCTGTAAAAAGAGAACTGTCATCATGCTTGTCTTAAACAAACAGCCACACGTAACACATGAAAAGGTCTCGCGTATGTCAGTGGCACCAACAAAAAACAGGAAATCAAATCAACATGTCCCCATCTTTCAACCCCGAGCCATGCCCGACATCCACACTCGATTACAAGCACAAACTTGCTTACACACCAAAGCAAACGTACACTTGAAATACAATAAGTAACCATAGAAACCCTCTTAAATTGTGAGGATGTCAATGAGTAGAGCTCTGGCTAAGGGTAACGTTCTGCATCCTTTAAATAAGAGACAGGCATCCATCCAAGCAGTGGGGGCAGGGAACAACCGAGCGTAATGATGGGTAATACAACAGAGACTGTGCCCAGCTACATAAATGATCAGAATAATGCAATAGGGATATTCTGTAAGAATTTCAACCTTACCATGAAAAGTAAGCCGAAAGGTTATCGATAAATTTACAGCACACATGTCAACATTTGGTGAGGTATCTCTTTAGGTTTTTATAGCATTATCTTTTATATTAAAGTAAAGGCTATTTTCAGGATTGTCATATATGCATAACGCTACATTTTGTTCGTAAACATACACATTTCAAATTAAATGTAGAAATAATGTTATGTTTTATAAAGCGGCATGCGTTCTGTATTGGTTGGATATTATATATATTCACATGCATCTTAAAATTTCTTTGTCTGTTTGAAAATAGAAAACTTGTTCAAAGACTGATCATTTCTTATGCTTAACACTGTCAACATGGGTTTTAATTGATTTAATGAGTTTGTGTCACTTACGTTAATTTTGAAGTCCCGTCAATAAGCTGTAATTGATATTTTTATTGTGTGAGATGCTTTATTGTGTTTTCCGGAAAACCAAAAATGACGAATTGGCATAAACAATGATACCAAAGGCAGAATGACGCTGCACAAAGCTGTGTGGGTTTTGGTCTAATAGAAGAGCCTTGATAATATTATGATTTAAATGACTTTTGTGCCTCGTATCCAATGTACTTTTTGATTTAAAAATAGAAATGTTATATACTATAACATTTCATTTGTAAATATGTAAAGGTGTTTCAGCTATGTGAAATATCAAACACTTTTTATAATATAGAATATGGCTTAATACCAAATTTGATCCATTTTGACCTCATTTATTAATAAAAATACTATTTATAAGGCAATTAAGTTAATGTAATAAATGCACCACAACAATACACATATCCACTAAAATCGTAGTGTGAGACTCTTAAAACAATATGTCTCAAATTGGTTCTTAAAATGAATGAAAACCAGATTTAAGAAAATACAATTTCAATTTAGGGGTGGTTAAAATGTAACCAATCACATCTCAAGACAAGGACTTCTTACCGAAGGTTCTTATCATTGCACACCTCACCGTGACATTGCACATCATAACGTTGCGAACTGTGTGCAATGTATCAGTCCTCCGAGGTCATCAGGAGCAAAAGTTTTCTCTTTCTGGTTAAGTAATGCAACGATAACACATTCCATATGCAAAGGCCTCAAAATGCTGAGCAAACCAAGTCCAGATGTGCAGCTTCCCCTATGGGACTGTAATTGGTGGGCAGCACCCCGGCTCGACCACTGAAACACAAGCTCGAGACTGACTTACTAACAATTGTGCAAGAGGTTTTTGTAACCTTTGCTTTCATTTTACCTGTTGAGCCTGTTCATCATATTTATGTGTATGAGGAAGAACCATTTTTCATGGAAGATGCTTGACTGTGCGTTTGCTGAAGATTAATAATGAATGAGACATGAAACGGGTTCTATTATAATAAAAAAAAAGATGAATAGAAGACATTGTAATGTATATCCAGAGGTAACTAAATATATATATTTCGTTAAATAAACTTGAGTACAGTTTTGGGGAAACTAGTACTTTTAGTGTATATTTAAATATAGGTACTTTTACTCTTACTCAAGTAAATTTTTAGTCACAAAATTTTAACGAATATATATATATATATATATATATATATATACACACAAGAATCATTTGTTAATGTGACTTGATGTTATGTTTATACTGCATATATGTTCATTATAATCTACTCATAGTGCCTGTAGATACATAAATGCTATTTTGTTGATGATTCAATTAATAATGTACAATAATAATTGCCTCATATCATTCAGTTCAGAAGTAACTTCTGACTAGATTTTCCATCGGATCCTTTTTTACTCTTACTCGCGTAACTCTTAAGATTAATACTTTTACTCTTTTTCAATTCAATTTTCAGTGAAAAAAACTTTACTTTTACTTGGCAACATTTGTTGTTGTTCCTCCGTTGAGGAAATTTTTTAATAAATATTATACTTATAAAATAATCATATGTTTTTCTGACTGTCTAATATAAATATTCTTTACATATGTTCATTATAAGTTAGTAAGAGTGCCTGTAGATACATAATTGCCAATTAATTAATGATTCAATTTATAATGTATAAGAATATTTACTTTATATCATTTAGTTCAGAAGTAACTAGTAACTACTTGAGTATCTTTTTCATCGGATCCTTTTTACTCTCACTTGAGTAACTATTAATATTGATAATTTTACTCTGACTTGAGTAACTATTAAGATTGATGCTTTTACTCTTACTTGAGTAACTATTAAGATTGATACTTTTACTCTGACTTGAGTAACTATTAATATTGATACTTTTACTCTGACTTGAGTAACTATTAAGATTGATGCTTTTACTCTTACTTGAGTAACTATTAATATTGATACTTTTACTCTGACTTGAGTAACTATTAAGATTGATACTTTTACTCTCACTAGAGTAACTATTAATATTGATACTTTTACTCTGACTTGAGTAACTATTAATATTGATCCTTTTACTCTCACTTGATTAACTATTAATATTGATACTTTTACTCTCACTAGAGTAACTATTAATATTGATACTTTTACTCTGACTTGAGTAACTATTAAGATTGATACTTTTACTCTCACTAGAGTAACTATTAATATTGATACTTTTACTCTGACTTGAGTAACTATTAAGATTGATACTTTTACTCTGACTTGAGTAACTATTAATATTCATACTTTTACTCTGACTTGAGTAACTATTAATATTCATACTTTCAAGCTGACTTGAGTAACTATTAATATTCATACTTTTACTCTCACTTGAGTAACTATTAATATTGATCCTTTTACTCTTACTTGAGTAACTATTAAGATTGATACTTTTACTCTTACTTGAGTAACTATTAAGATTGATACTTTTACTCTCACTTGAGTAACTATTAAGATTGATACTTTTACTCTGACTTGAGTAACTATTAAGATTGATACTTTTACTCTCACTTGAGTAACTATTAATATTGATACTTTTACTCTCACTTGAGTAACTATTAATATTGATACTTTTACTCTCACTTGAGTAACTATTAATATTGATACTTTTACTCTGACTTGAGTAGCTATTAATATTGATCCTTTTACTCTTACTTGAGTAACTATTAATATTGATCCTTTTACTCTTACTTGAGTAACTATTAAGATTGATACTTTTACTCTGACTTGAGTAACTATTAATATTGATACTTTTACTCTTACTTGAGTAACTATTAAGATTGATACTTTGACTCTGACTTGAGTAACTATTAATATTGATACTTTTACTCTCACTTGAGTAACTATTAAGATTGATACTTTGACTCTGACTTGAGTAACTATTAATATTGATACTTTTACTCTTACTTGAGTAACTATTAAGATTGATACTTTTACTCTCACTTGAGTAACTATTAATATTGATACTTTTACTCTTACTTGAGTAACTATTAATATTGATACTTTTACTCTCACTTGAGTAACTATTAATATTGATACTTTTACTCTCACTTGAGTAACTATTAATATTGATACTTTTACTCTGACTTGAGTAGCTATTAATATTGATCCTTTTACTCTGACTTGAGTAACTATTAATATTGATACTTTTACTCTGACTTGAGTAACTATTAAGATTGATACTTTTACTCTGACTTGAGTAACTATTAAGATTGATGCTTTTACTCTGACTTGAGTAACTATTAAGATTGATGCTTTTACTCTTACTTGAGTAACTATTAATATTGATACTTTTACTCTGACTTGAGTAACTATTAAGATTGATACTTTTACTCTCACTAGAGTAACTATTAATATTGATACTTTTACTCTGACTTGAGTAACTATTAATATTGATCCTTTTACTCTCACTTGAGTAACTATTAATATTGATACTTTTACTCTCACTAGAGTAACTATTAATATTGACACTTTTACTCTCACTAGAGTAACTAATAATATTGATACTTTTACTCTAACTTGAGTAACTATTAATATTGATACTTTTACTCTCACTAGAGTAACTATTAATATTGATACTTTTACTCTCACTTGAGTAACTATTAAGATTGATACTTTTACTCTCACTTGAGTAACTATTAATATTGATACTTTTACTCTGACTTGAGTAACTATTAAGATTGATAATTTTACTCTCACTTGAGTAACTATTAATATTGATACTTTTACTCTGACTTTAGAAACTATTAATATTGATACTTTGACTCTGACTTGAGTAACTATTAATATTGATACTTTGACTCTTACTTGAGTAACTATTAAGATTGATACTTTGACTCTGACTTGAGTAACTATTAATATTGATACTTTTACTCTTACTTGAGTAACTATTAAGATTGATACTTTTACTCTCACTTGAGTAACTATTAATATTGATACTTTTACTCTTACTTGAGTAACTATTAATATTGATACTTTTACTCTCAATTGAGTAACTATTAATATTGATCCTTTTACTCTTACTTGAGTAACTATTAAGATTGATACTTTTACTCTGACTTGAGTACCTATTAAGATTGATACTTTTACTCTGACTTGAGTAACTATTAAGATTGATACTTTTACTCTGACATGAGTAACTATTAATATTGATACTTTTACTCTGACTTGAGTAACTATTAAGATTGATACTTTTACTCTGACTTGAGTAACTATTAAGATTGATACTTTTACTCTCACTTGAGTAACTATTAATATTGATACTTTTACTCTCACTTGAGTAACTATTAATATTGATGCTTTTACTCTCACTTGAGTAGCTATTAATATTGATGCCTTTACTCTCACTTGAGTAGCTATTAAGATTGATACTTTTACTCTCACTTGAGTAACTATTAATATTGATGCTTTTACTCTCACTTGAGTAGCTATTAATATTGATGCCTTTACTCTCACTTGAGTAGCTATTAAGATTGATACTTTTACTCTCACTTGAGTAACTATTAATATTGATGCTTTTACTCTCACTTGAGTAGCTATTAATATTGATCCTTTTACTCTCACTTGAGTAACTATTAAGATTGATACTTTTACTCTGACTTGAGTAACTATTAAGATTGATACTTTTACTCTGACTTGAGTAACTATTAAGATTGATACTTTTACTCTCACTTGAGTAGCTATTAATATTGATACTTTTACTCTGACTTGAGTAACTATTAAGATTGATACTTTTACTCTGACTTGAGTAACTATTAAGATTGATACTTTTACTCTCACTTGAGTAACTATTAATATTGATACTTTTACTCTCACTTGAGTAGCTATTAAGATTGATGCTTTTACTCTCACTTGAGTAACTATTAAGATTGATACTTTTACTCTGACTTGAGTAACTATTAAGATTGATACTTTTACTCTGACTTGAGTAACTATTAATATTGATACTTTTACTCTGACTTGAGTAACTATTAATATTGATACTTTTACTCTGACTTGAGTAACTATTAAGATTGATACTTTTACTCTCACTTGAGTAACTATTAAGATTGATACTTTTACTCTCACTTGAGTAACTATTAAGATTGATACTTTTACTCTGACTTGAGTAACTATTAAGATTGATACTTTTACTCTGACTTGAGTAACTATTAATATTCATACTTTTACTCTGACTTGAGTAACTATTAATATTCATACTTTCAAGCTGACTTGAGTAACTATTAATATTCATACTTTTACTCTCACTTGAGTAACTATTAATATTGATCCTTTTACTCTTACTTGAGTAACTATTAAGATTGATACTTTTACTCTTACTTGAGTAACTATTAAGATTGATACTTTTACTCTCACTTGAGTAACTATTAAGATTGATACTTTTACTCTGACTTGAGTAACTATTAAGATTGATACTTTTACTCTCACTTGAGTAACTATTAATATTGATACTTTTACTCTCACTTGAGTAACTATTAATATTGATACTTTTACTCTCACTTGAGTAACTATTAATATTGATACTTTTACTCTGACTTGAGTAGCTATTAATATTGATCCTTTTACTCTTACTTGAGTAACTATTAATATTGATCCTTTTACTCTTACTTGAGTAACTATTAAGATTGATACTTTTACTCTGACTTGAGTAACTATTAATATTGATACTTTTACTCTGACTTGAGTAACTATTAATATTGATCCTTTTACTCTTACTTGAGTAACTATTAATATTGATCCTTTTACTCTTACTTGAGTAACTATTAATATTGATACTTTTACTCTTACTTGAGTAACTATTAATATTGATACTTTTACTCTGACTTGAGTAACTATTAAGATTGATACTTTTACTCTGACTTGAGTAACTATTAATATTGATACTTTTACTCTGACTTGAGTAACTATTAATATTCATACTTTTACTCTGACTTGAGTAACTATTAATATTGATACTTTTACTCTGACTTGAGTAACTATTAATATTCATACTTTTACTCTGACTTGAGTAACTATTAATATTGATACTTTTACTCTGACTTGAGTAACTATTAATATTCATACTTTTACTCTTACTTGAGTAACTATTAATATTGATACTTTTACTCTCACTTGAGTAACTATTAATATTCATACTTTTACTCTCACTTGAGTAACTATTAATATTGATACTTTTACTCTGACTTGAGTAACTATTAATATTCATACTTTTACTCTCACTTGAGTAACTATTAATATTGATACTTTTACTCTGACTTGAGTAACTATTAAGATTGATACTTTCACTCTCACTTGAGTAACTATTAATATTGATACTTTTACTCTGACTTGAGTAACTATTAATATTCATACTTTTACTCTGACTTGAGTAACTATTAATATTGATACTTTTACTCTGACTTGAGTAACTATTAAGATTGATACTTTTACTCTGACTTGAGTAACTATTAATATTGATACTTTCACTCTCACTTGAGTAACTATTAATATTGATACTTTTACTCTGACTTGAGTAACTATTAATATTGATACTTTCACTCTCACTTGAGTAACTATTAATATTGATACTTTTACTCTGACTTGAGTAACTATTAATATTGATCCTTTTACTCTTACTTGAGTAACTATTAATATTGATACTTTTACTCTGACTTGAGTAACTATTAATATTGATCCTTTTACTCTCACTTGAGTAACTATTAATATTCATACTTTTACTCTGACTTGAGTAACTATTAATATTGATCCTTTTACTCTGACTTGAGTAACTATTAATATTCATACTTTTACTCTTACTTGAGTAACTATTAATATTGATACTTTTACTCTCACTTGAGTAACTATTAATATTCATACTTTTACTCTTACTTGAGTAACTATTAATATTCATACTTTTACTCTGACTTGAGTAACTATTAATATTGATACTTTTACTCTCACTTGAGTAACTATTAATATTCATACTTTTACTCTGACTTGAGTAACTATTAATATTGATACTTTTACTCTGACTTGAGTAACTATTAATATTCATACTTTTACTCTGACTTGAGTAACTATTAATATTGATACTTTTACTCTCACTTGAGTAACTATTAATATTCATACTTTTACTCTCACTTGAGTAACTATTAATATTGATACTTTTACTCTGACTTGAGTAACTATTAATATTCATACTTTTACTCTCACTTGAGTAACTATTAATATTGATACTTTTACTCTGACTTGAGTAACTATTAAGATTGATACTTTCACTCTCACTTGAGTAACTATTAATATTGATACTTTTACTCTGACTTGAGTAACTATTAATATTCATACTTTTACTCTGACTTGAGTAACTATTAATATTGATACTTTTACTCTGACTTGAGTAACTATTAAGATTGATACTTTTACTCTGACTTGAGTAACTATTAATATTGATACTTTCACTCTCACTTGAGTAACTATTAATATTGATACTTTTACTCTGACTTGAGTAACTATTAAGATTGATACTTTCACTCTCACTTGAGTAACTATTAATATTCATACTTTTACTCTCACTTGAGTAACTATTAATATTCATACTTTTACTCTTACTTGAGTAACTATTAATATTGATACTTTTACTCTGACTTGAGTAACTATTAATATTCATACTTTTACTCTGACTTGAGTAACTATTAATATTGATACTTTTACTCTGACTTGAGTAACTATTAATATTGATACTTTTACTCTGACTTGAGTAACTATTAAGATTGATACTTTTACTCTGACTTGAGTAACTATTAATATTGATACTTTCACTCTCACTTGAGTAACTATTAATATTGATACTTTTACTCTGACTTGAGTAACTATTAAGATTGATACTTTCACTCTCACTTGAGTAACTATTAATATTCATACTTTTACTCTCACTTGAGTAACTATTAATATTCATACTTTTACTCTTACTTGAGTAACTATTAAGATTGATACTTTCACTCTCACTTGAGTAACTATTAATATTCATACTTTTACTCTGACTTGAGTAACTATTAATATTCATACTTTTACTCTGACTTGAGTAACTATTAATATTCATACTTTTACTCTGACTTGAGTAACTATTAATATTGATACTTTTACTCTGACTTGAGTAACTATTAAGATTGATACTTTTACTCTGACTTGAGTAACTATTAAGATTGATACTTTTACTCTGACTTGAGTAACTATTAAGATTGATACTTTTACTCTGACTTGAGTAACTATTAAGATTGATACTTTTACTCTCACTTGAGTAACTATTAATATTGATACTTTTACTCTGACTTGAGTAACTATTAATATTGATCCTTTTACTCTGACTTGAGTAACTATTAAGATTGATACTTTTACTCTGACTTGAGTAACTATTAAGATTGATACTTTTACTCTGACTTGAGTAACTATTAATATTGATACTTTTACTCTGACTTGAGTAACTATTAAGATTGATACTTTTACTCTGACTTGAGTAACTATTAATATTGATACTTTTACTCTGACTTGAGTAACTATTAAGATTGATACTTTTACTCTCACTTGAGTAACTATTAATATTGATACTTTTACTCTCACTTGAGTAACTATTAATATTGATACTTTTACTCTGACTTGAGTAACTATTAAGATTGATACTTTTACTCTGACTTGAGTAACTATTAAGATTGATACTTTTACTCTGACTTGAGTAACTATTAAGATTGATACTTTTACTCTCACTTGAGTAACTATTAATATTCATACTTTTACTCTGACTTCTAAATATTTCCATAAGTTCTATCTTAAGTACTGATTGTGAGTACCCAGCTCTTTCTCTTTAAAATATAAATGTATAAAAACACAAGACTATAAAAGTATTGTGCTGTGAAATAGAAGAAGTAAACTCATGCATATTAGTTTAACACCGCAGAGTTCATAAAGATATGACGCGCGCGCTCTCGCGAGCGTCCGCGATTGACAGCTGCGTGGCGTCACAAGTTACAAAAGTTTAAAGCAACAAAAGTTTAAAGCAACAAAAGTTTAAAGCAACAAAAGTTTAAAGCAACAAAAGTTTCGCACAATTTAAAGCAGAACATTCTCACCGATGATTTTTTCCTGGTAGCCCTTGGTGAAGAACTGCATGGCCGTGGCGGCTCTCCACGGAGTTTTGAGGAGTCCCTGCCGCTGCGGGTCCTCCCCGAGCCCCCGCAGGATCGTCGTGTAAGCGGCGGCGATGCTCGGCAGACTCAGCTCGTTATCCTCAACGCTCCGCGTGCGCTCCTCTCTCCAGCTCTCCATGACGGAGGACGACGAGCTGCTCCCGCCGGCACCTGACGCTCTCCAACCGGACACCTTCCCGTCAAAGTGAAGTCCGTTCATCGCTTTCTCTGTTCCCGCTGATTCGGTTTCACTTTGTGTCTGTTTGGGACGCTCCATGTTGGCCTCGCACGGACGCTTCGGCTGTTTGTTTTACGTTCGGCGCGGGAGAAATTCACTCAAGTCCGGCGGTTGTCAAACTCAGCGGTGCGGCGGCGCGCTGCCACATTTATAAACGTCGGATAATCCGCGCGAGTTCCCATTGGTCGAGAGGCGCGGTTGCGTCATGCCAGCTAGTTCCAATTGGTCCAGAGCTGTGATAGCGTCACGCGCCTTGTAAGATGAAAGAAACTGATATTGATCTCAAAACTATGGATAATATTTAGTGAACATGTAAGAAATAATATTCATAAATATGTTTTATGGATATAGAAGTAAAACACAAAAAATTCTTGCTAATCATTTTTATTGTTTATTTATGCATAAACTCTTTCTAACCCCTAAACAAGTTATTCCCTTTCTATAGTCTCAAAAATATGTTTTAACATGAAACAATTTACATAAAAAATCTATTTAAAAACTTTGAAATTCAGTAAATATTCTGTTTAAATTGTGTCTGTGCTAGTAAATCAATTTAGTTAACTTGATTAATTAATTTCTAAATGAATTGACCAAAATATTGGTGTATAAAACAAATATATATTTGTTAAATACATTTTTTCATTGTTTTTATCTTTTTATATAAACCTTTATTTAATTATTTGCCATTAGAAGTTAATATAACTGTTTATTTTTGTGATATTAACCAAGCTACATTGTATATCCTTACTGTATGGTAAACATTTATCCACCCATTCAATAGGTTTCCTATTCATACCAATGTAATGTCTTAGCGGTGATTAAACAACCTCAAGACACTTACATCCTATTGGAATCTAATCAGTTAAGATTGTGAGTGTGATTCCATCCATTACATCATCTAACCTGTAAGCAAATGTTTAAACTGTGCAACTGCATTTCTCCAAGAATCCCTCTGAAAACATAACCAATTAATTCTACATTAATTCACTTTTATTATGATAATGGTTCAGATACAATAGAAAAGTTAACAAAAACATATGTACATGTGTCCAAAAAAAAAGAAGAAAAACCGCACATCACAAACCATACATACTAGTTATTGTCCGTCTTGTCATATCGCAAAACCTTTGTAAAAGAACTCAAAGCTTCATTTGAAATGCAAATGAGCTATGCAATGATTTCAAAAGAGCTCAAACTTGAGTACATAAATTAAAGATCAGAACACAATAGGTGGCAGAAAACTACACTGACCAATGAAAAACAGCATTTAAAATTCTCATTCATCAACATTAAAACAAGTTGTAAAATTATATATGAACAATTCACAATTTCAGGCTTTATTCTTTGTTAAATGCAAATGCGGCGAGTTTTGCTGAACTATCCAAAGGCTTTTTCTTTTTGGCTCCATTTTCATCACTCCCCATTTGTTCATCTTCATCTCCTCCATCCTCACGCTTTCTTTTCTTCAGTTCAGATTCGCTCTTTGCTTTCTCAGACCACTCCTGAAAGACAAAATGGAATTTTTCATAACTCAAAACCATATGCTTTTTCTCATCTAAGCATTCAACATGCATGCATTTACACAGATATACACAAAATCAGCTGCATAGAATACAATTAAAATTGACCGTCCAGCCCCTGCCAGCAGACACTTTTGTTCACAGCATGAGCGAACGTTGGTCAAGAACATTACGGACACGATGAGTCACCCGACCCATTTCACATCTGAGCACCAGGGCCCTTTCTGCACATCCTCTCTACACACCATTCATCGACATAACACGCTCTTTCACGGCCTCATGCCACCCCCCCTGTCATTAACATAAGATCAATGAGTGCTACCCACACCCCACGACAAGGGTTTCCAGAGCAACAGGCGTCCTAACCATTCCTCCTCCAGGCTGAAGTGCATGAAGAGTCATTGAACATTGCACAGAGTGGCCCTCAGGGTGCGGGGTCACGAACAGATCCTGTGTGCAGGTGGACATCATGATTGTTTGTGAAGATCACGCTCAGGTGAAGGGACCAAGATGATATTTGCAATAAAACGTGTTTCGGGTAAACGGTTCAAAATGCGTTGTGGAGGAAATTAAACTTGAAAAACAGGGATATCTCATACATCAGGTGAAATCTAGTACACACCCAAAATCATAACAAGGAAATTTACAGGTACACTCCTGACTGAATGAACAATAGGTCCAAGAATTTATGATAAAGAATTCAATGCATCCATTTATAGATAACACGTGTTGTAATGAAATGACTTACAAGTCGCTTCTCAGGGCTAAGTGTGCGGAAACGCCCCATGCCTTCCTTTATGACATCCATTTCCTCAAAGTCAGGATTGTCAGCGAGAATACTTTTCCTGTTCTCTTCAAGCCACAGCTGAAATCCTGTCTTTGGCCTAAAGGAAGTAAATTCAATTCTAGTTAAAGAAGTTAAACAACACAGAAATTATTGTCGGTTATTACAGCAAATCATTTATTATTTGGTTAGAGAAGCACTATATTAGTAGTGACAGACCAGTGTGTATTGATGCTTTATTGAGAATATTGGATGAAGACCACGATTTGTTTAGTCATTAATGTAATTAATGTATGTGTGGTCATTGTCAGCTCTAAAAATCTACAAACACTCTTGATGATGAATCAGTAAATACAGCATATTTATTACTTCTACTTGATAAATACTGTACTGTATGAATTTATTGAAAATGTATCTATATATAACAAGCGGAAACATACCTTCTCGAACATTTTAAGAGAAAACGATCAAATTAGAGTCGTTTTAAATTAAGTAGAGCCCTGAACAAGCTTTCATATTCAATTTAACGCATTTTCACATACAGTATGTAAACCTTGAGTTTTTTGAGTTATACTTAATCTAAAAGCTGAATAAATGAGCTTTTGATGTATTGTTTGGATAGGATAACATTCAATATACCTATTTGAAATCTGAAACTGGAGAATGTAAATTAACTTTAAATAGTGAGTAAATGAAGTCCTTAGAAGAACATTACGAATAAAGGGAGAGAAATTGATGCAATTTATTGTCTTACTGCTGTAATGACTTTGTGTAAAGTAGATGAACCCAAAGGCAAAAATTCAGCTTATGTAGTTTACTCATAAAGAGCCGACCCCAGCCAGTAAAGTTTGAAATGATGGTTTGCGATTTTGCAGTATCAACTTACTTTCTAAATTTTTTTTTAACGAAAATCTTATGAAAAAATCAATGTATTGTTGACTATAACAACAAATAAACACGTGCCACTCATGACTGGTTTTGTGGTCACATACACTCCACAAGAATATGAGGTGAATTCATGAAACAATTCAGGTCAGATCTATCTTAACAAACCTATCTGTTTAAAAAAACCTGGTTTCTAATGGAAAAAATGCATTTCTAATGATTTGTTCTTGCACAAATATAAAAAAAAATTCCAAATTAAGACACATCTTCAAGGCAAGGAAAGTGACCTAAGGTATTTTGTCGTTTTGTGACAAAAAAACCCCAGTTATGTTGAAAAAAGGAAATTTAATTTGCCAATGGAGTTTGAAAAATAAACTTAAATTAGGTACTTGTAAGTAAACTAAATTCAGGTTTATTTTTCTCAATTTATATTTGGGAGTTTCTCAATAATAAATTAATGTCATTCTTATATAAATTCCTAAAACTAAACAATTTCTTAAATCCCTTTTCTTGCCCAGTAAATGTGTCTTGATCTAAAAATGTGTAAACGGCAAATGGCTTGATAAAGAATTGCAATTTTGCAGCACCGCCTTCCTGAGATTCGCCCTCAGATTAAATCACAAAATGGTACAACTCAGATTTAATCTCAACATCCTACAATAGCAAAGGGGTAAGACAAATTTTGAAAGACCACATTTTGCATATTCTCATGTTAATTTATTATCACAACTGTCCCAAAACAAAACCCATAACTCTTACTTCCTGTTTTCAGTATTCTCTGCAGATACTGGAGGTGTTGCAGCAGGAGTCTGTTTTACAGTCTCTGTTACAGACTGGCTCTCCTGTTTTTTACTGCTTCCTTTATTCGCGCTCATCTGCAGCAGAGTGGCCTGGGTCTGCAAAACAAAAAGCAGACAAATGAGGTTCGATTAGGTGAACAAAATATATATACCTTTCACATTTTGGATTATTTTAGGAATCCTTGTGGAAAGAACCCTAGGGGTCATTCTTAGTTGAAAACGTGTTTTATGGGGTAAGACATGGTGTGTTTGACCAGCACTGTACCTTGGACTTGGCTTTAGGTGCCAGGGGTTTCAGGACAGGAGCTTTGCTCTGTTTGGATGTTCCGCTGAGAGCAGCAGGTTTTCTGTTAGACATGGTCATACTGTCTAGTACATTAGTTGTTCTGGACTGACCGGCAGGTGAACCTGATGACTTTCCTGCACTGGACACCTGAAGGATAAATATCATTTCCTTTAACATCATTTAGTAACTAATAAGAGGAAACATACAAAATACTAATCAATGATCACCTTAAAAGGATTCAAACGTCCTTCTCGATTTACTGGAAAAAGAAGAAACAAAAATATTTGTACATTTTAGTCATACATTTATACTATTTGTGAGACTGCCTATGAAAACCCAGCAAAAGTGGTTTAATGTTTTCTGCAAAATCATGCTATTTAATTTAAAGAACAACCTGTGAAAATATATTCTTGATATCTTTATTAACCGTGTAAGAAAATATCAAAGATTGATATTTGAGGGAAATGAATGGCTGGAATTTTATTTTAATGCTCCTAATCTCAGATTTTGATTTTAGAATGGTTTTCATAGGCAGGGTCAAATGTCAGATACTGCCCATATATGCAGGTAAAATAAACCTGTCAATTCAGACCATGCGTATAAGTTAACTTATTGTTAATAATGAAACAAAAGTAAAACATTGTTTAAATAATCCATTGCATTTTAATAATGTATTTTCTTCTGCGGATGTTTTGTAAATGCTCTTTTTAAACTGCTGTTATATTCTACCTGGTTTAGGAGACGGCCTTTCTGGGGATTTTGCTCCTTTTTTAAATGGATTCAAACCTGCAATGTCAAATTATCTTAATAAGTGTTATATTTATTTATTTAAGAAACAGAAAGAAACTAAAGGACAAACTAGCATACTTGGTTTCTTGGTCTCCAATGACTCTTCCGCGTCCGTTTCGTCTTCCTGTGTGTACTCTTCTTCCACAACCTCTTCATTGATACAGCCATTCATCTGACTTGATCCTCTAGATTCTCTGCAGACTTGGTTAAACCTACAAACACAAACGTCAGCATCATTCTTTTCAACCATCTCTAAAGGAAAAGTTCACTAAAAAATAAAGATTCTATCATTATGTAATCACCCTGGTTATTTAAACCTGAATAACATTTTTCTCTCTAATTAGATATGAAGAATGTTGGTAAGTGAACAACAGCAATACCCATTGACTTGCTTTGGTTTTTGGAAATGACTGAATTATAATTTTGGAGTCCCTCAAGAAGATCTTTCTTGGTTAAAGAATCCTTTTTGACACAGATATTCATCACTGCTTTAATACACAAACAAAATTTACATAGCAAATATTTTTACTGCTAAGATAACTGGCACATACTTCCAGTTAACCTGCAAATGAGGTACTATTCATCCTTGAAGTTATCAATGAAATTATCAGCAACACTAGCTTTAGTAGTTATTATTTTTTTATAAATGAAATATTATTTTATAAATTCACCTAGAGTTCATTGCTCCGCTCTGATAAGCCGGCTCTTCTTCTTCTTGCTCCTCCTCCTCATGCAGCTGATTGGCCTTTTCCAAAGCCAGTTCATTGAGCTTCTGTGCCAGAGCCATTCGTCTGGAGCGAGATGCGTAACGGATAGCAAGCGTCACTACGTTGTGAGTCATCAGCTCAGCCAGCTCCACACAACGAAACTCTCTCTCCAGTTTACACGACAGCTGGCGGGCAAACAAACACACAAACCATACAAAAACAGTGAGACGACCGGAAGCTAAGTAAAAGCCTTTATCTGATCAAATGTGCGTGCACAGAGAACATTCAAAATTGCATTACAGAAATCACAGGGCAAAGAGTCAGCAGAATGCAATCCAGGCATATGCAAATGAATTTATCCAGGGCTGGACTTCCTGTTCATGTGAATGACTTACAGCGAACATCTTCATCAACAGCTCCTGCTGCTCTTTCATGGCCTGAGACTGACCCTCGCTGTCGATTTCATATCCACTGGATGACAGGAAGTCAAAGTGGTTGTGGAAGAGCACTGAACGCCAGTACTGCTCCTATGAAACACACACATAAAACATCAAAGCAATTTTGTGCTGTCCATGAATTCATTTCACTCTTTGATAGCCTAAACATCCTTAGCAATTGTAATAAAGGTTATAATAAAGGCAATAAAATTTTTTGGAATATTTTCTGATATATCAGTTTCTGACTTAACACTCAAACAGCATAAAACACAATACTTTTTTCAGTTTTGACAGGCAATACCTCCATCTGGCCTTTCTCTGTAGTGGTCTGGCAATAGGGTATATTAAAGGGCAGGACAGCCACAGCAGGGCGAGGTAAGGTGGGTGGAAAGCGGGAACCTTTGCACGGGATGCACCTGAGAATTTTTTTTTTTCAGAAATAAAAGTTTAAAAATAGTAATGCAAATGCATTTTGAAATAATGAAAAAACAAAAAAAGAAAGGCACACCTAAGCTGCTGAGGGTTCTCATGAACTCCAACCACCCAGTAATGGTCAGATTTGCTCTTGCAGCTGTCTCTGGTGTTACACACTGGAGTCCATGTGTTTCCCAGGGTTCTGTTCAGCAAACGTACAACCCCTTCAGAATCTATGGTGCACGGGGTGCCTGCAAAAACACGGGGGAAATGAATTTATAAACACTTACAATAACAATCATTTTTAACAACTTTTTTAAAAATGTCCTTTCCAAATTTCATATTTTTATTCCATGTTTTCCATTTTTAATTCACAAGAATATAATTTTCAGCAGGTGAAAATAATATTTATTAATTATAAAATAATAAATAATAATCATACTATAGTAAATTATCAAGATACTTTGGTGATTTTGAACTAAATAATGTATGGTACATGCTATTAACTTCAAGAGAAAATACCATGATATCTTGTTTGTCCAACAGGAATTAAACTTTTGGGAGTTTTTTTTATTTGAAGTCAGTTGTAATCTGATAGAGAGTTGGACTTGTAAGCAGAAGGTTGCGGGTTCAAAGCCCAGTGCCAGCAGACAATGACTGAAGTGTCCTTGAGAAAAGCACCTCATCCCCGTTTGCTCTGTAGTGATAATTGACCACTGCATCATACTTGTAAATTGTTTGGGATAAAAGGTCTGTTAAATAAATAAATGTAAATGTCCTAAATATACAAGATAAAGTAAACAAAGGTTTGCCAGAAGCTGAGCCGCATGTTATGGTGGGAGCCTGCCAATGAGGTGAGAATCAAATCTCTTTAATCAAACTCATAAGCAAAACCAACATTTTCCCTTATACAGTTGAGCATAAAACCCAGGTCAACAACAAAATAATGACTCACCCTCTGCAGTAAAGCCCATCCATGCCAGGTAAGACTTCCGTGAGATAGGCAACGGCTCTCCATTGATCAATTGTTTTCTCTTTCGTCCGAGCTGGAGCAGCTGTACTCCAAGAGACTGATCTCCATCAAATCCAGTACCTAACAGCACACATGACAGCAAAAATCAGGTGAGACAAGACAACGTTCTAAATGTGTCATACTTTACTTGAAATCAAACACAAAACACCTTACACAAAGCATTTATAATTACCTCTATGAAAGACTATGAGTAGCTGCTCGCCATAACCTGCCATGCACACCACAGCTCCAGGCAGGCTGAACATTTCCTTCTGTAAACCACCGATAGAGAAGAGTCTGACCATCATAGCGCTAGTGGCCACAGCAGCCCAGCCATGACCCAAACATATCGCACGTGCATCTTCTCCTTTGGGAAGATCCACCATCCAGTCTTTATTTGTGTCCCAGCAGGAGAAATGCAAACATTGGATCTTGCTGGTGAGAGAAAGAGATGTGTGCTAAAATCCTCTCGCCCGTAATGAAGAAATCAAGATACCCTTTAAGCACATGGCTAAATGGTTTTTGGAATAACTATACATTGACTCACTGAAATAGATGTTTGTTGGAATATCAGGTGCAAAAAGGCTGAACCATAATGAAAAATCCAATTACTTGATGAACAATGCCTTGCAACAATATAAACTATGGTATTTGTACAATTATTATGAAGAGTATTTAAATAATTTTAAAAACTAAAGACTAGATGACCAACATGAATGGTTTCCATTTTATAAAAATAATCATGTAGTCCAATTTTCTTAAGTCTACATTGCTGCTTAAAACTAGACTGAAACATTCTGGCTAAGAAACCACAAATTTCTCCTTTTTCATTAAAAGGCAAAGGGCGTATTTGCTTTGCAAACAGAGATAACCAAACAATAAATGACAAAAGGGAAATACAACCACAGAACAAAGTTCAAACACTATTTCTGCAAAATATCTGAAGGCTGTGATACTAATTGAAAAGGATATATACCCATTTGAAAAGGAACCTAAAAGTAATTTAATAAGTGTTTTACCTGGCAAGCTCATCAGTTCCCTCACAGGCCAAGAGCACGGCCTCTTGGGACAGGTCAGCCATTGTATGACCCAGTGTGTTGGTGAGGTGCATGGCATGATGGATGGCTGTATCGTGAAACTCAACATCAATGGCATTGTCCTGGTCATCGTTATAGCCACGGATGATACCAACGGAGTTCCACATCTGAAAGGTAAAACGCCAATCTTTTATACCCAACATTAAACGAAGAACTTAATGTTTTGTATAATTTTTGGAATTATTTTAGAAATTACATGGAATCCTACATTAAATTTAAATAAGTAACTTAATTTTAAATGTTAAATTAAAGGTTAAGCTCAACAGCGCTGGATTCTCCTTACCATGAAGCGATGCATGAGGTGCACAGGAGTGGATCCTGGTTGGAAAGCCCTTTGGGGTGGGGTGGGCATTGGACCCTCATAAACTGGACGGGACACAGTGGAAACCACAGGAGGAAGAATCGTGCTGCTGGCATCCTCATCCGGAAGTTTATCAAGTTTTACTGACGCTGCATCTGTGATATTTTATATATGTGTGACAATTATAAATTCATGTTATACTGCACAATGGGAATACTCTGTGTCTGACTGAGATAATCTTTATATTTTTCATGTTTATAAAAGTGACATTAGACAAAAGTGGATTTGTAAAGATAACATACAAAATGTCATACCTTGAGAATTGTCATCATCCAGGAATGATGCTCTGTTCCGCGCTCGGCCCGTGGCAGGCATGAGGTCATCGTCATCATCATCATCCTCCAATAAGGCTTTCTTCATCGGAGAACGTGAGTCACTCATACCCTCGTCCATCATCCGATCATCATCATCATCAAACAGGTCATCATAATCATTTTTTTCCTTAGTTGCACTTGTCTAAATATAACAAGTACAGTACGCAGTACAGAAGTAATGAATAGCAGATAACATTTTATCGTTAAACAAAGGTAAAGGAAATAAAAGGTGATTTTTGAGAGGACGGCTGACCTTGATGCTCTGGGAGGTCGATGAAGCGGCGGGGGCAGAGGTGGAAGACACACCATCCAGGAGGCCTAGGCATCCCTCGTTGTCCGTGTAAGCGATCCGGCCCCCTAAGGGATGCCACGCCATCCCGCACACCGTGAACCCTTTCTCATGTTTCTGTCTATAAAACAAGTATTTTTAAAACACAGTGTTGTAAAAATGCCTGCTACATATCATACAAAATAAAGTCAATTTAGCCATGGGTTTACACAAAAACCATCAAGATATATGTCACGTACCTGTCAACACACAATTTAGCCTCTACATCCCAGATCAACAGGTTTCCACCAACGGTTCCTGCAGCCAGAAACTTTCCACAAGGTGACCAGACCACAACATTAACAACCTGAAGAAAGATGTAGTAAAGTATTACTGGCATTATAATCGTTTGGTGCCCTTCAATTTTTTCCCTCACCTTAAATAATATTTTCTAATAATAGTGGCTTTATGAACCAAAATCTCTGTTACACTTTAAATCTGGATGTGGATTATTGCTCCACTGACCTTTGAGCTGAGGTCATCTGAGAGCGTGCTAACATGCGCCCATGTGTTTCTGTCGTACAGCTGTACATTGGCATCCACTGGAACAGCGAGTAGCTACAAAGACAAACAAAAGGAACGACATCTTTCATTTACTAAACTTTCAAAATTACGACAGCTATCGGGAATAAACATAAACTACTGACTCAGGGAGGTTTCTTTTAAGCGTAAAAAGGTTTTTTACCTTTCCAGAGCGAGGCTGCCAGGCAAGCCTGCAGAGTGACTTCGCAGTGCTCACGTCACTTGACTTCTGAAGCACTTTCCATTGAGCAACCTGAGTCTAGAACCCAAATAGAGATTTATAACCTTTATGTTAGAGCACAAACACAGGTTACGGTATAAGCATTCAGAATGAATCATAAGGCTTCATACCTGTGATTGAACCGACCACACGGTGACTGAGCCATCACAGCTGGAAGAAGCCTGTCGGAAAGTGACACCAAACGTTATAAAGTCCATCAATGCTAAACATTCTAAAGGGGTTTAAGGGAAAAGTTTCACCATCTGAGGAACCTGTTCATCAGCTTTCACCACACAAACTACAAGGGATATAGCTATGAACAAAACCACACCAGATGAGTTCCGTTCTCATCCTAATCTCCCAAAATTTGTATATATGTGACACTTACAAGAAATTCATCTGAAGGGTCGAAGGCCACGCTGAGGACAGGCGCATCATGACCACGTAAAGTCTTCTGCTGACTGCTGTCCGCTATATCCACTATCTTCACCAGGAAGTCGCTATAAAACAGAATGCCAAAATTAGAACCTTTACTACTTACAGGCGTTGCACTCATATAGGAGCTGCAGATCTTCCCGATCTGAAACGGGAAAATAAATGAAAACTCATTTCCGAAGTGTACAGGAAGAGAAATCAAATAACCTGTTTGGAGTCCCAGCTGCCAACGCTGCCTGTGCATCAATATTCAAGCAGAGACAGCGGGATAAAAACGCTCAATCAATGCTGTGACATGCTTCCTGCCTTCATTCATGTAATATGTACATTTCAAACAATCTATATTTCCCGCAAATGCCCATTCAGCCCAAATACAAGTAATAAAACAATCAATGCATTTACCTTTTGTTATTGATGTCGGTCAAAAGGAGTAAGATGAAGGATTATAATCATACAGAAACACCAAAAAATCCATATACAACACTGTGCCTTACATATAACTAACATATGTACAATCAAATTTTGATATTTTAAAACATTTTAACTATACTATAATAGTTACTACAATACAATTCAATACTATACATATACTAATAACAAAAATATAATACTATAATTATAAATTAAAGCCTGCATTAAATAACAATGTACTTTGAGTCACATAATTTAGTCTTATGGGTCTTCCTTTTACATTTTAGCCTAGTATTTTACTGGCTTGATTACACCTGTAGGAATCACAGAAAAAATATTGCTAACTTCAAAGCATCGCTTTTGATGTTTGTCTAAAAAAGTAGCAAGAGGTAACAGTCAAACCTTGAGCCCACGGCCACTTTGGAGCCGCTGGTGTTAAAGGTGACATGGTTTGCGTTGGTGGTAAATCGAGTGAGAATACCGTCCGGATCTCCGTCTGGGAACGTGTGAATCTGAACCGTGTTGTTGGAAACCGCAGTAATTAATTTTCCTTTCTGTTGGGGATTAAACAATGAAGGCCAATGTTATTTATTTCACCCATTAATCACTTATTAAGTCTACAGAATGTTAACATACCTTCAATGCTAAAGAAAAGGCCTTCTCTCCTACATTTACAGATTTAGGATCATCATCATCAAGACTTTCCCATATGCGGACATCTCCATCACTTCCACAGGTGACGATACACCTGAAAAAGATCAAATGGTGAATTTAAAACCTTGTATCTCAAAATAAAACTGTGGTTTTATCAGAAATACTCACTTTCCATCATCATCAAAGCAGACATCAGTGAGTCCCTCGGAGTGACCATAACGCATGGGCTTTCTCTCACAAGGCATGATGTTCTCAGGTCAGTAACTACATCGTAAACAATGGTATTGTTAAAATGCACTGTGATGTGTTTGTTGTTTTGGTAGCGGTGTTAGATTACGTAATATTATTTAGACTAATCTATTGTAAGGCTGTTAGTCTATTGCAGAATAAAGGTTTACGTTTACATAATATATGTCTGTGTACTTTGCAAAAAAGGTTTTTTTAAGAAATATATTCACATACATCTATTTATTTAGAAAGATAATAAATATAAAAAAATTAAAAAAGAATTTTAATGATTGTAAAAATCTAAATAAATACACTTAAATATGTCTAAATTTAATTATGTACCTGTTTGCATTTATTAATACAAAACAATAATGTACTGTAGACTTTATTATGTAAAAACCAACCTTTATTCTGTAATTTTTAATCAATTATAACAACACTGGCATATTAACATAATACAGACCTATTTATATTTATTTCATGTTCTTAATAAAATTAAATCTGTATTTTTCTCACTTATTTCACATGGCATATCTAGAGAAACATATATAAATGCATTACAAACTACATTATATTCACTATATATGTCAATTAAAGAATCTGTCATGTGGGTTTGTTTTAGTTTATGAAGCTTTTATGGTGTTTTCCAAACCGGAAACAAGTAATTAGGCAAAACATCTGATCAGTCATAAACAATCTTTCATAATTTGAATAATCCTAATGAATAAAGTTAGTTAAATCTGTATTAAGAGGCTGTTATAAACCAACACATTTGTTGCTCTTCATACTGCAACACAATTCATAAACAACGAGATAAAACACGTGTATTAAAAACAAATGTATTAAACTACAACTTAAACAGTTATTAACAAACAACAATTCATCGATAAATAGTTAACAAATACTTTTATAACGCAATACTTACAATGTTACGTTTGGCGGCAAATTGACAGTGTGTCTCCACCCACGTGCTTGCATCTCCCGCGCTGAAAACAATGACGTAAAATGGGCCGAACATTTAAGTTTCCTCGAACGCCATTGGACGATTCGTGCGTACTGGCCCCGCCCCACCATGAGTGATATTTCCGGGTGTGTGTCTGCATGACGCCGAGCAGATTGATCTCAATATGACGTCATAGTATCGCGTAAGGTGTCCCGTGCTGTGAGCTCTCGCGATACTTTATGTAAAAGTTAGAACAGTGTGCGCAGCATGCGGTGCGCAGCGAAGCAAAGCTTTTATCTTTATTTTTAACTGTTTTAATATTCCATTAAATAAAGAAAAAAGTGTTTTATGTTGTTTTTAAATTAAAAGAGAGAATTTAAAATAACTAAATTGTTTTCATTACAATAAGAACCAAGCACCAAAAAAACTCTCATTTGAGATATGCACATAAATAATGTAAAATAGCCTGGGGTTTATTTGTTATTGTCCTATTAAACACAATAGACAAAATACACATCACTGTTTCTTAAATAATTAAAAACATTGTGCTTTTGCATCTGATTGTCTCCTCGACTATTGTAAGTCGCTTTGGATAAAAGCGTCTGCTAAATGACTAAATGTAAATGTAAATGTAATGATTGAAATGTTAATTGTATACCAAATATAAGAATAAAGAGCCAATTGAGACATCCCTTATCTTATTATGTGTGATAGTATGGTCTCACATAATTATACATCTAAAATAACATTAATTTTTGTAATTCATTCAAATTTCCTTGCAACATTCCACAAAAACAAACTAATTTTCAAGGTAAAGAATTACTTTAAATTCCTAATGAAGATTTGACTATAGCATGCACATTAATATTTAACATTGTGTTTGGCAGATCAATAATTATGGCTTCTATCTCACTTAACAGAGAAAGGGTTATTCAAGGTGAACACACATAGTAAATAATAAAGATGACCAAATGTTAAATTATGATCTTTGATTTATTCTTGTACCCCGGGAGATAAACTGAACCATACCTTGGATATCTTTTAATTCTATTATACAATTTCAGAATGGAGAATTTATTCCAATGAGATATTTAAGGCAATTAAAACACATCAAACCATGAAAACAATCTTAATTCATGTATTGCTTGTATTTATTAAAATTGAACATCTACAGTTGTTCACATGTTAAATAATACTAACATAATCAGATGTCATGGCTTTGCATCACAAACAAGAAGGCACTGGTTACTCTTCAACTTTAAAATCACTAGATCAAGCTACATTTAACTTTATTTTAGTTTTAAACCAGTCTGCCATCTTGTGGAATGTGGTAATACTACAATAAAAAGAACTACCATCAGATGGGAATGTTAATTTCCTGTATGTCATGAATATGTGGGGTATGACACTATATTGCACACAAAACATTTGAACAAAGTTATTAAGAAATTATGATCTGGGGTACTCAGATAAAAAATGCAAATAAAACAGATGTGGAAAAATGGTTTAAAAAAACTTTGCATTTCTTGGTTTTGTCTTGCACACTGAGACACAACAGATACATATAAGGCCTTTGACCTGCATAATATCTTCAATTTATTCAAAAGGACACTTTCAAGGACCATTCAAATAGCAGCGTGTAATTTTGTCCTATTTCCGTGCCGTTTGATTCTTCAAATAGCACATGCTCCATTACATCTATAGTGATACTGCCTTAGAAAGTGCCGCAAAGTTTGGGGTAAAGGCAGGACATCAATGCCCTGATATGTTATACAGCTGCAGATGACCGCCCTGCACATGTGCTGTAGAGAAAAAGGAAAGTTTCTAGGTAGAGGGCGAGAAAGAAGAGGCTCAAAAAACAGGCAAGTGGCGGGGTCGCTGTAATGCTTCAGCAGGCCCGTCACACTGGAGTCTCTGTACATGCACGGGTCACGGCCGTCAAAGCTGAATCGCTTTCCATTTTGCTCTATCCGAGCGTGGAGGGAACGACTGTAACGTCTGAAGCTAACCGAGAAGAGGTATTCGTCCTGGGCAGAGTCTCGGAGCAGAAAGGTCCCCTCTGGTTGGCCCTCCAAAAGCTGCTCGGCTTCGAAGCGGTCCAGGACGCCCCAGTAACAAGGGCTGTTGTTGATCTGAAGAAGATCAGGAACCAATATGTAGTCGGTGTGAGAACACTGGCTGTCACCGTGTAGAAACGATGGATCCCAGTCGTCCAAGCTGGAAGCTCCATTGGAATTGATCTCCTCCCAGGAAATAAGCTTTGGAGGAGAAGAAGTCAACACGGAACCTTTGGATTCCGCTGCGATGTTTAAAGCTGAAGGTTTGGAATGAGTGCCATGCTTCTTTATGAGATGCCAACACTGAGCTAGTTCAGACTTGGGGGAGAAGGGACATTTGTCTTCCATAAGCTCAGAAACGTGAATTTTTCGTTTGGACCAAAGAAGGACTGAGAACGGACGTGAAGAACTAGAATGGTGGTGATGATGGTGGTGATGACTACGAAGAGGAAGACACTGACCAACAGCATCCTGAAACTTCTGTTTCAGGGATCTGCGAGACAAGCTTTTTCTGCAGGGAGAGTCTGAATCTGGTTCTCCTGGGATTGTGCAGCTGCACTTTCTTTCCCTGCGTCTCCGGGGACACGAGGTGGAGCGCATGCTCTGGTCATCCATTCCCTCCACCTCATCACCTCTGGGCACTGTCTCATGGCGGGACCCACGTGCGCGTTTTTTAATGCTACGGATGTAACTATCAGCACTCCAGCTCCGAAGATTCTTGGGACGGGCATCTAGATTTTTGGGCTTCTTTTCTGACATTGCTGCAGGCCGCTTTCAGACAATTGCTGCACACAATGCGAAAATGTTGTATGATTAGAAACATTTTTTTTTTTTGGAATAATAGAAAAGTAAAGTAATTAGTAATCAGATATCCTGGTAAGAAGTTAACCATGTGCTTGTAATAAGCACAAAGACTTTTGTTTTATGCAATGAAATATTTGAAGTTGTATTCATGGTCAAAATATCCACATTGCAGTTTTATGATGAATTTATTCTATTATGTATATTTCATGATCTTAATTGGCTGTAAATATCAAGATTTAGAATCATTGACTAAAAAACAAAAAAAACTTGGAAAAAAATATTTTCCTGCTTTAACTTTCCTGATAAATGCAAATGACATTAAAAATCAGAAGCACAAATAATTTCACAAAAAGCATGTAAGAAAGAGTTTGCAGAAGTAAAATGTATAACAAGGCTTCATACAATAATAGTTAATAATGAATTAATTTATATAAAATAAAAACAATATAATGTGTCAAAACTGACAGTGGTTTTTAAAGCAGTAATGTAACACATAAATTGGCAACGCCATAAAGCTTTTACAATCTTTGCCTTTAACCCAATCAATAAATTTGCATAGAAGATGTTTATACATGTCTTACCTTTAGAATAGAACGCCAGATGGTAAAATCTCATGTCCTCACAGGGCAGTAGTGAATTTGTCCATGTCTGAAGTTCATTCAGTGAGAGCTAAGCGTGTACTAAGGGGGGGATGAACATCTCTCCTATTTAAAACCTCTCCAGTATCAATTCCTCTGAGGAATACTTGCCCTTCACTGGACGGAAGTGTGTACTTTTGTCAATGGCCAGTTAACCTATCATATCCGACCATGAATCTGCTGTCCTCAAAAAATGTCATCGAGAATCTGAGACGGGTATTTCTTGTTAGGATATGTATATCAAACTTAGACTATGTTATGTTCAGAATAGACAGTCTATATGCTCAATCCTGTCCATCTTTTGAAATTGATCGTATAAACTGACTCATCATCAATGAATCAATGAGCTCTAAAATCTAATTAGGCAATAATCACAGACATCTATTTACAAGGGCAACCTTGTTAGAAAGGAAACGGGAAATGTCCTGGCAGACATTGAAAGCTTCACTTTATTGATCCATTGATCAGTGTCCTCCTTTAACATTAGACCTTCCGGCACAGATTTGCACGAAAGCAGTTTTTGACACCCATTTCAGATGCGGTTGGTGGTCCGTTCCCAGTTTCCACCTGGAAAGTATCAAATGTCAAAAGTAGCAACAGAGGGACGTGCATCCGGTCTGCTGGCCTAAGTGGATTGCAAATAGATTCGATAACTCATTACGGTTGTGTGGTCATTAGGTGATGTCATTCTCATGTTTTAGAATACTCTCATTTTTTAATGTCACAAGTATTCTACTTTATAGCAATGAATTATTTATTTCAGCAGGAAGGTTGTCATATTCAGTTGGGGGTGGAAGGGTTGATTTCATTATTGAGGAACAGAAGGGAATTCTATTAAATTTAACACCAAATGTAAGGAATGAGAAATAAATGCACAAGAAAAGGATATTGCGTTACATTTCAAGAATGGTAGTGTCCTTTTTCCTCTTGCACTCTCTCTCCAAAAGTGTGTGTGGTTCAAGCAGGATGGAATCCAGGAGAGTGAGTGATAAAAATGGATTTGTTAAAAGCGTTAGATCAAATCAATGTGTAAAGGCACAAATGATGTACTACTCCGGATAGCATGCTGGTTGTTTGGACATCTCTTTTATATACGATAAGTCCCTTAACAATCTTTTAATTCTTGTACGTTTGTGTTCAGCTCATTCTTATAAGAAGCAACACCATCCGTCAGCCTCTAACCTCTCCTCTCTTTTCAACGGTAAAATGTATCAAATACTAAATCTGGATACGTCCAGACCACACAGTACGCGTTTAGCTGGAAGAAGTAACAAGATCATACAACTGGGAGAACAAGCTCCTGTGTCCATCCATGTGTGCCGATCTCTGGCATATCTGCAAGAAATCATCTCCACGTGGACAGAGGACGGTAACTCAGTATACCCATTAACATGGCACAGTTTATCAAAGAAAGGGAGCCGTGCCAAAGACGTCTCATACGTGCCAGCTATTACTGCAATATCGATCTGCTACGCTGCAGAGCAACTGAGGATATGATGAATATTTCATACGACTGTGTTGTCGAACTGTAAAACACAGGCCTTGGAGCCCCACCTCTCTTTTATGAGCACTTTTTTCATTCTCAACACCTCCCCAATGACTTGTTTAGGATAATACATAAGTTTAAGGCTCTTAGTAAACAGGTTCAGGTAGCAGGCCCTCCGGTTGTAATGGTTTCATTGTCTGCACCGGTTTGCAGTGCGTCTGGGCGATAATATCACATGACCATCATTGGAGTATAGATGTAGTGATGTTGCTTGAGAATGGTGGCTCTTTGAGTGATGGAAAGTCTGTAATTAAATCAACAGGAAGTCTCTGGCTCCACGGCTCTGGCGTTCATGTTCTCTCCATTGATCTGTATCTGGTTCTGGACAGCTGCTCTAACTGCTGTTGCAGTCGATGTGATCTGTGCAGAATGTTGTTTAGATTGCACCTTATTTGCTATGAGTTATTAAAAACAAGACGTATAACGGAAAGACCTTTAACCCCTGTGTGTTGTTTGGGACCTGGGTTCTGTGTTTTAACACATAAGGGATTTAATAACCTCAGACATATTCATTTATGTTAAACATGTGTATTCAGCGATCAAATTCTTCTTTATTCAACAAATGTGATTGATTAATATTAACCATGTATGCTCACAGTTTAGGTACATATTCCGTATTTTTAAGAGATCTTGTATTATCCTACCTTTAATATAATTCAGCACAATTTCAAAAACAATAATTACACAAATGTATTTTTATATACATTGCATTACGTACATTACTACCCTAAATAAAGGTGTTATAGCTTTATATGCATGCTACACTATATATAGCACAAAATATATAATTATTTAATGTGCACTGTATAAATATCTATAAATAGGGCACAGATACTATAGTACTTGATTCTAGTAGATGTATTTATTTTAACAATCAAAAGCATGATGCCAATATTTGCTGTCTCATTTTCTGTCTACACACGGCCATTAAAGACAAACAGACAGTATTTCCATGATGCGTATCATCTACTCAATGTAATGATCCATGGCGTAGTCATGTGAACCAGTATATCAGCTTTCTGTAGGCATTTTTCATGCTCTCAGCCTTCCTATTTCCCGCAAGGTTCATTCAATACCTGCTGTCTCCCAGCTTCCCTTTTCATGCATAGTTATTGAGCTTATTAAGGATGCCTTTTTAGGCCGTTACAGGGATGCGTTTTAGAGATATTGTGTTGTCACAAGTGCTTTGTCTCTATTATTTTATTAAATGTTACATTGACATTGCACACCATTAGGCCTTGGATTTATGTAGTAATGGTATATATTTAAAGTGAGAAAAGACCAATGTTATTTCCTATTTTTTTTATAACTGAGTTTAAGTCTTAACTGTAAGCAGTACCGTTACATTCATTACATTGAAATTTATTCAATTGTTTTTTGTTGCACTTTTCAATTTTAATTGACTATTTAGTGGCTTTGTGAATGGTAGAATTACAGTTTAAACTGGCATACACTATTGGATTGAACTTTATTCAGCCTGCCTTCTGCATACACAGATCTTTGGTAAATAGTTTCAAATAATTGAAAATGTTTTGTCTTTTTTTAGGCATATGAGAAAATCAATAGGCATTTGAGATCAGATGAATGCCAGTAACTGGTGCTGATGAGAGTCTCTGAGCATGCAGAAGTCAATGGAACACTTCAAACAGATGGAAGCGAAGACATGGTGTGAATCAAGATGATACTCATGTCTCCACACTTTGACATTGCTCTTGTATTTTGTGAATAATTCTAAGAAAAATTCAAATTATTTTTCTATAGGTTTGAAAGCATTATAACTTAAAATGTATTTCTCTATAGGATATTTTTTTAGAATAGAACCAGCCAAAAGTGTTGCACACTTGGGTTAGAAAACAAACTTTAATCTGAAGGTGGATGCCTGAAATTATTAATAAAAAAAAATAGAAATGTCATGACAAAATAATTATTAAAACTATTTTTGAGAATGGTTTCTCACATTAACAGAAAACAGCTTTCTAGATAAAATGACAAGATATAATTTCTGCAAATTCTAGTTAAAAGTTATTTTTCTTATTTCCTTTTGTTATAACAAAGTTCCCTTTGGTTTATTATATAATTTAAACTAGATTATTTTTATTCTTAAATGTTGTACAAATATAAATGCATTAGTAACTTTTCTAAAACTTTTCACTGGTTGTGTATTAGTTAAACACAAGAATAAGAGTAATGACTATAATGCAATATAAAGTATTCATGCTTACGTCATCATAGTCTGTATATATTATCATATTTTCCAAAAACAACAAAACATGTGACTTTAATTACACTATGCCTTTAATACGTCATTCAGCCGCTCCCACGTGCCACGTCATATTCCACGCATGCACAGGCTAAAAATAAGCACCGCCCTTCTCGTTCTGAACGGTGATTGGTGCAGACGTCTTGCGAGCGCTTCATGATTGGCCACTTGAGCACCTGTCATTCAGAACTACCAATGTGATTGGATGAAAGGCGGAAGTGTGTGGTGAAAATAATTTGAGGAAGTGCATCATGCTGGAATATTAAATATCTTTATAACTACTCATCCATTCAAACACTTTAAGGAACAGTTCACATGTCTCCGTAAGTAAATTCCCTTTGTGTTATAACTATATAAATATAAACATAAAGGTGATTGTATAGGTTAAAGGTTAACTGTACACATGAATGGCTTTTGGTGTATTAGGATTTAAACTTTGAGACTTTAGGGAATAAAAGCCATGGATTAAAATAAGATGTTTATTTAAAGTATGACTTAATGTGAAGTTTTGTCATATGTGTCATTATTTGATTTTGTTTTTATTATTGTCTGCCATAAATTGAGAATATTTATTTGGAATATGATTTATTATATTTCTTTATTATTCATGTCATTTATAATAAGTTACTCTTATTATTTATATTATTAAAATACTATAAAAACACACAAGACATTGATAAGGTGTGTCTCAAAGTTGATTGACTTCCTGCTAAAGTCCTGATGGTTTCCATGGTAATACAAATTCCATTATGATCATTTAAACCATCACACAATTCCTGTGGGGGGGGGGGTGCATAATAGAATTATGGTGTTTAATTGGCTATTAAATATTGGAGATAAAGATACCAATAACATTCCCCTAAGGACTTAAACCATTTGTGATGGTTTGTTTTTTATTTATAAGAGTTGTTTTATTTTTTAAAGAAATAAACACACTGGGTTTGACTCTAAAATGTACATTTACATTTAGTCATTTAGCAGACGCTTTTATCCAAAGCGACTTACAATAGTCGAGGAGACAATGAAGCGGTAAATAGCCGATACAACAAAAGGTGAACAAGTGCTACAACAATGCTACCAAGTTACACGGAGAGAGAAGTTACAAAAGTTTATTTTTATTTTATTTTTATTTTTTTGATGGAGTGAGTAGGTTAGAAAAGAAGTGAGTTAGTGAGTTAGATGTAGCTGGAAAAGATGAGTTTTTAGGTGTTTTTTGAAGAATGTAAATGTTTGGATAATCAAAGTCCAAATAAACTGTTGCCAGGAAGGCACATGTGTCGACACAAATGCTCCATGTCTGATAAAGTTGTATAAACTTGCTATCACTGATAGAGTTTTATTACTTTATTGTTCTTCGCTGTATTATTTAACTCCAGAGCTTCTACAATGCTGGACGAGACCCCGCTGTTTGATCCATCTCTGCTCAAAGACCTGGACTGGAGCAGTAACAAAGTCTCCTTCTCACCCCCGATTTCCCCATCACAGCCTGGGGATGGCCTGGTCCTGCGACCCCTGTGTACAGCCGACCTAGACAGAGGTACAGGTTCACTTCAGCAATGAGCTCTTAATATTTCAAATCATCTGCATGTGTTTGACATTTTACCATTTTGAAGGTTTTTACAAAGTGTTGTCGCAGCTGACAGTAGCTGGGGATGTGACCGAAGAGCAGTTTAAAGGTATCGCAAACCATTCTTCTTCACCATGTAAAGTTCTGCTGTTTAAACGTCATATAGAATTGATTAAAATGCATACAGTGCATTTATTGAGTCTGTCTGTTCTTATTTCTCCTGTTTTCTTCAGCAAATTTTGAACATATGAAGAGAACTGGAGACTATTATGTCATCGTGGTGGAAGACACGAATCTCGGGCAGATTGTTGCCACAGCTATGCTTATCATTGAACACAAGTTTATCCATTCTTGCGCAAAGGTACGGGACTCAATACAACATTTGACTATATTTACATTTATATTACATGGCATTTATTCATTTGGCAGACGCTTTTATCCAAAGCGGCTTTCAAGTATTATCCAGTGGCCTATTATCACTGCAGAGCAAATGGTAAACTGTATGTGACCCAATATGTTTGAATATGGGAATAATATCATAATCTATCAGATTTTTCATGAAAAACTGTAATTTACAGATTATATGCTAGATTTTAAGACTCAAAATATTTCAATTAATGAAAACTCACTAACTCACTACTTTTCTAACCTACTCACTCTATCAAAAAAAAAAATTATATATATACTTTTGTAACTTCTCTCTCTGTGTAACTCGGTAGCATTGTTGTAGCACTTGTTAACCTATTGTTGTATCGGCTATTTACCGCTTCATTGTCTCCTCGACTATTGTAAGTCGCTTTGGATAAAAGCGTCTGCTAAATGACTAAATGTAAATGTAAATGAATAGTTATTTCACTATGTTTAATTAATTATTAAAATGGTAAATGACAATAAAGACTTAAAGATTTCACATACATTTGTAGTTGTGTCTTATCAGAGTGCTCTTTTTGTTTTGTTTGGGCAGAGAGGACGTGTGGAGGAAGTGGTTGTAAGCGATGTATGCAGAGGGAAACAGCTTGGAAAACTGTAAGTTTGGGTTTTAAATGCACCTCTCTATTATTGCGTATGAAGGAATCTATTCTGATGCTCAATACATTCACACACATTCTAATTAAATTGAATATTAAAAAAATAAA